>JAOWAW010112979.1:0-13454 GCA_028565695.1 Nicola tetela
CACAGTTCAACTTGTTATCAGATTTGCAGGATGCTTTGCCCACCATCGAATGTTTTGGTGAATCTTACTCTTTGCTCACAGGCACATACCATCGCTTTGGTCATTTCACTGCTGCTGTTAAAGTAGCTTCTCCTGTTGTTCAGCATGCAGGATGGTATTACTATGACGGATTGCGTGCAAACATGCAATGGGTCAGTATGGATGGGCCACTGCGCACACCTCCTCATCACACTTTGTCATATTTGTTCTATGCAAAGGATTGAACAATATCATGTATACACCATACTGAACATTTCATTTGCAGTAAATCATTGTTCTTTTTTTCAGGACCGCATTATTGCTGACTAGAATATTTTCCTATTCTCTCATAGGCTACTTGCACTAAAATGAGATGTTGAATTGGCACATTCCCCCTACCCACTTTGTACGATCAGAGTGAAACTGGTAGAAGCATACAATGAAAAAATGAACATTTTTAATTTTATGATGGCTTCAAAATTCAGAGATGAGTGTACATGTCTTCAGCTTCAAATTCAAGACACAAGTGTAAAGGAACAAAAAATTGTAAGTTCAAGAAGAGTAGGAAATTTTCAATTTTTCATCTCAAAGTCAAGAACGTTAATGAACTGCATATCAGCAACTGTCAATCCTGAGCATAAACGAAGTATGACAAAGTATGGTGGACAGGTGTTTGGAGAGGATCCTTACTGATCCACTTCATGCTGGCACGAAGGCCATCATAGTAAAATTTTGTCAGGTGGTCATCCTCCCAGAGATGATGCACATCCAATGGGACTGCCTCTGCCATCTACCAGTCTCCGCAGTAAAAGCTAAGATATTGATGTAGCGACGCTTTGACAAGGTAATAGACTGTCAGGATCATTGTCAGCTTCCCATTCCCAGTCGAAAACAGCCACTGCAGTCTCCACAACTGAAGATGAGCGCGATCCAAACTTAAGCTTACTCTGAGTCTCTAAACTAACACTGTCATCGTCATTGACACTGCTTGTAGGGACAGCTACGTCATGATTCAAGAGATTGCTCTTGTCTTCACCACAGCACTCTCGCTGAGCAATGTTGCCTCCTGCAGCACAATTATCAGAATTTTTATTATTTCTGCACAGAAAAAAAGAAAAAGACGAAGAACGCAACAGCGGCTTACCAGTTGACGAAAGGTGAGAAGACAGTTCGTGGCTTCTAAGACATCAGCATCTGCACAAATAGTCCACGAGACAGGAATCTACAGGCGGTGCTGTTGAAGCAAGAGGAAGATCGAACAGCTTACCAAGTTCTTGACAGTCGACGTTCAGACGACGCTCAAGTAAACTCCTGCTTCTTGGCCCCAGGTCTCTTTCGCTCCTCAAGACGCACCAAGCTAGGGCTTTGAACTAGTGGCAAACAACTAGGCTCATCTGTCCTGACACCCCAAAGGAAAGTGCCTACTACATACTCTGGAGCTGTCCCAGTCAGTGAGCCTGATATTAGGAGGACGACCGATCCTCTTTAACCAAATCTTTCGGAGCGCTAGATCCTTTGGAAACCGATGATACTTGACGTCTTTATTACGATTAGAACGATTCTGGCAACCAATCGCAATGCCAGTATGTACTATCTGGCCCAGAGAGGAAAAGCTACATCAAAGACAGCTGTCAGCACGTTCGCGTAGGATCACCAAGCAGAAAAGCCAAGCTGAAAAGCCAACCAAGTTGAAGAAGGAAGTGGTCAACAGAATCAACACATTGGACTTAGCATAGATACTGTATGCACCGCTGTTTCGCGCCATTTTTTGGTCCCCCAGCGTCAGTGGCGCGAAATTTGTTCGAGAAATCTTGATAAAGTCTATTGTGGGATGTTTGCTGTTGAGATACGCAAGCAGCTTCTAGATCTTGGCAGTATCGATATCCTGAATGACCGTGCCTGTGTCGTCTACATAGCTGACATACACACATTTAACATTTAGCATGTTTTTGCCTCCCAAGCCATATCGAGTGGACGACTTTCTTTCCAGATACTTTGGAAAACTCACATACTATCAGGGCTTGACAATTCAGCCCACATACAACCATGGCAAAGTCATTGCTCAGATTTTGGAAGCAAAATATCACTGGCAATGCCCACAAAAAGTCGCAAAAATCTCTAAAACTTTGAGAAGCCAAAGCAAAAAAAATGAGCTCGTCAAGCCACCGTTTTCTTTTGTTCCTTCAGCAGTGGATGGGCAAAAGAACAATTTAAGGAAGGAAAGAAGGAAATTAAACTAAAATTTTGTGTATGAGAACGTACGCGGCACCATGTACTGTATTATGGTGCTACATTGCACGTTTTACACAATACCATACACTACATCATAATTTGTTTATAGATACTACACCAAAACGGATACTACAGTAAAGCAGATACACTTATATATAGTACCCTGTTATGGAGTAACATGACCAAGATAATTACGCATACAGTATTTGCATCCATCTCGTATTTAAAATTTTTGTTATGGCCGGTTGTTGCGTGTCCCTGGATAACTGTATCTATTGTGTTTTCATTCTCGTTTTTACTCTAACTGTTGAGATACTACTTCCGAACATGGGCACGTTGATAGAATAGCTCCTTGCACGAGTTGGCGTGCCAAACGTCTCTCCAAGGACGTTGTCCTGTTTCTTTCAGCTGGTTTTCTTTGAAAACTCAAGCCTCTGGCCGGCTTACTCCGAGGAAAAAACTGGCGGCGACCTAAGTTTGGCGAAGTCTGTTCTGTTCTGCACCTCTTGCCTCTGGCAGAAAACTGGCACAATAGGCTATGATTGATGATTTCGTTTGTTTAAACGCATAGGTACGAATAGAAACCCTAACGTACGAGGCACCATACACTACATCATAATTTTGTATATACATGTAGATACTACACCAAAACGCATAGTACACTGTCGTGGGGTAGAATGACCAAGAAAATAACGCATATTTGTATTAATCCCGTATTTTTCCATTTATGGCCTGTTGTTGCGTGTCACTGGATGACTTTTTGTCTCCTTCTCGTTTTTACTCTAAGACATGGCGTTGAGAAAACTTGTTCTGGGCTTTGTTGAACGTTAGAATAATCGGGAATCAGCTTTTAGGCCTGAGTACTTGGTGCTCGTTTTTTCTTTGCAAATAGTGCTTTGAGTGTCCTCCATTTTTTTCAGCATTTAGTGCTTGTTTTAGTGCTCCCGTGAGACGAAATAGCGCTCTGTGGTGCTTTTCGGAAGAACTTACTTATAAAACATTATAAAGGGTTTTAAAGCTCAGTTGAAAAGACAAAATCAGAGTTTCAGTCATGCTTTGTGGCTTATGCACATAGCAACAGTGTTCAGCAACTTTGTTTTAGTCACCACAACGATTACAAGTGAGCATGCATATGACGGAGGCATGAAAACTGCAGGGAAGAAGATCCCTAGAACAATAGCCAGAGTTACAATAGGACTGCCTGAAGCAACAATAGACGTGCCGGCAAAGTCAGGAGTGGGTAGGTAGCAGTTTTATTTTACATCGGTACCTAAGCAGTACATGGGACTTCAAATAGGCCCGAAATCAAACACACTAAACAGAAGCTACGTTACCAAAAAGGAGACTAGAGTAGCAGGCTAAGATCTGGGAATCTTTTAAAAACTTGATCAAACCAAATTGAAAAGTGTTTAAGATTGTGTGAAAAAGCATTCCAAAGTAATGAGAGGCGATTGGAAAATGAATTCACACCGTACTTGGTCTTATGTACAGAAATAGTTAGGGACCCAGGCGATTGACCCCTGGTTGGGTATAACGGAGAGGGAGTGACTGAAGATATTGGTCACGCAGTCAGCAACGAGGCCTCTGACGTTTGAGTAGATGAACGTCCATGCTTGGTAGAGCCAACGAGCACGCAGCGGAGGGATGGACAGACTCTCAAGCAAGGGTTGAATGTCTGATCGAGGCTGTACTCCAGCAGCAGTACGAACACCACACCTGAACATGCTCTCCAGCGGGTGACGGTCTCGAGCAGACAGGGAGGTCAGGAAAACCACAGACGCATACGCGAGGTCTGGCAGGATCGCGCTCAAAAGGAATAGGCGACGGGCTGCAGGCGACATCTGACGCCGCACGCGACGCAGAGCTCCAATCTTTCGTCCCACCTTTGTTGCAAGTCTGATTATGTGATCAGCCCATGTCAGGTCGTTAGAAAGCGTCACGCCAAGACACCGAGCAGAGTGGTTAACTTGTAACGGGGATCCTCGGTAGAGGACGGACGGTCGTTGATCGTCCAGAGGCTTGGGCGTTATGAACATGGCGACAGTCTTTGCAGAGTTGACAGACAGACCACGACTTTCCAGGACCAGGCTGAGGTCTTCAAGGGCATCGGAGGCCATGGTGGCAGCTGACTCGATGTTGCAGTAAGAAGAGTGAAAGGTCTTGTCATCCGCATACATGAGTAGGGTAGCGCGATCAGTGTCAGCGATGGTCCTGGGAATGTCGGACACTGGCATACAAGTTGAACAATAGAGGCCCGAGGATGCTTTCTTGTGGCACTCTACAAGACACCGGCGGGAAGCTTGAGTGCCCAGATACTGTGACGACACGTCGTTAGCGGTTGGAAAGGTAGTTGGCGAACCAGGCAAGGGCACTGCCAGACAGACCGGCTGCCTGGGGAGCCACAATGATCTGTTGGTGACGAACTCTGTCGAATGCCTTGTTTAAATCAACGAGTACGGCGGTGGACAGAGCCTTGTCTCTGGCTAACATCCAGTCATTCAGAGCTACTGTTAGGAGCTGCACAGTAGAGTGACGTCGCTGAATACCAAACTGGAGATTACTCAGCACAGCGCGGTCAAGGAAGATGTTGTTTAATTGCTCTTGAACAAGCTGTTCTAGCACCTTGGAGAGAATGGAATTCAAGGAGACATACCTCTGTGGTTGGAAGTTGGGAAGGGGTCACCATCCTTTGACTTGACGATGGGTGTGATGTTTGCCATTTTAAAATTCAATGAAACTATCCTGGCCCTCAGAGAGCAGTTGAAGGTCTTAGTCAGCTATGGCGCCAGCACTTTGCTGTAACTCTTCAGAATAGAGGGTAGAACGCCATCTGGACCAGGGGACTTGCTGGCGTCTAAACTGGCAAGCGCCTTCCCCACAGCAGCACAAGAAACCATGGCAAACTCGCACAGGTCATCATCATCAGAAGGTCCACGGGGGGTGTGTTAGTTAGCATTGTCATCAATGACTAGTTGGTGAAAGTGAGTGTTGAATCAATCTGCAGGGCTTAATTAACACAGGCGTCTTCGTAGCACTGCGAACTGTTACCGAGCTTACAATGTTCCAGTGCTGTCGAGGGTTAAAGGCTGTATTGAATACAGGATGAATGGTGATATTTGTTCCGAAGGCAGCGATAGAGGTTAGTAGAAAGACAACACAGGCGTTTGAAACGCAGCAGCATAGCGTCATCAGCGCAGCGGGATGAGCACCACTTTCAATAAGCGGCTTCACGTTGCTGAAGAAGTCAAAGGAGCTCTTGCCATGAATGGACATTTCTTCTTACAAATAGCGTGGCAGCGCAGTGGTGCAACGATATCCAGGGCAGCGGTTAGTTTGGCATGCCATTCAGCAAGCGTACTATCGGCGTTGTACATGTCTGTAGAAAAGAAATCAATGCCGCCTGCTTGCAACAGCGATCCAAAGGACTGAGCGTCAAACTTCCGCAAACTGCGACTGTAGTGAAAGTAGTCGTCCCGGCGAGAGGGGCTGTGCTCTATGTATCCAAACACAAGGAACGACACAGCCATCAGTTACGCAATCCACGTTAGTTAGGATTGCGTTCAGACATGATTGCTTCGTGGCGCAAATTCTGGTGGCAGAAGAGATGACATTGCGAAGATTGAACGTCGAGAGAAGAGATGAGTTTAGGTGCTGAAATGAGGGGGTAGATTTGGTGAAGAAGTCAACGTTCAAATCTCCAAGGAGGATAACATTTTCACCCTCTGCTCCTTCCATTGTGTCCGAGTGCACATGTGCGAGCCCGGTGTTGCAGCAGATATCCCTTGCTCCTAGGCCTATCACCTTCACATTTTTTTGCGATGCCTCGTTCGTCGCATATGCCGCTTTTGCGTATAAGATCTTCAAGTGTCAACTGCCAATAACACGTCAGCAGCCTTGATCTTCAGTAAGTCCACTAAAAGCTGAGTCCATTCGATTCCCCGTTTGGACCTCAAGGCTGTCACCTTGAGCTCAAAGGTCATCACCTTTCTCCGTGAACATTGGCACCAGTTTGTTGCCACTTGCACATTACATCATGTCATGATTAATAATGAGTCAACCCGCGCATATCCATGGCAACGACTCTCCTCAGGGCCTCTGAGTGACAACCGAACAACTTCTCCACGAGTCGCTCTTCTTCCATCTTCTGTCTCAATGTGCAGCCTTAGTTTTCAGCTATCTGAGTACTTGTTGAGCTTAAAAGTTTGCGTTCCATCATGACAAAGTCATGCTGTTTGTTCAAATGCACTTTTCGTGCGGGGAGAGATAAAGGAGTTCAATTCTATCGCTTGCCCCTTTCCCATCCCTCTCTACTTCGTCAGTGGCTCCACAAGATAAGGACAAAGACGGTCTGCCTGAACACAAATACCAGGGTTTGTAGCAAGCGTTTTGTTGGCGGCAAAAGGAAAGGTCCATTGGATGTTCCGGCATTGTTTTCGTGGCAAGGTGATTGCCTCCGTCACCTTTCTCCACTTGAATGAGTCAGCATAAGAGAAGGTCAACAGACCTCTTGCAAGAGGACGGAGAGATGGACATGTCATGATGGCAAACCCGCACACAGTTTGGGCAAAGAAGACACTGCGCAGCAGGAGTACAAGCAAGATAGAGATGTGGTCCATGTCACCTTCGAATTGGAACTAGACAACGTTAGTGTCTGTGACGTCGATGTTTCCGGCGAAGGTACCTTTAGGGATAGCCAATTGAGACTGAGTGAAACTTCAACGAACCGGCGATTAATGGAGGAGGCGCAAGGGCAGATTGCTGCTCTTTGATGGGAGCTTGATCATCTGAAGAGATTGGGAGAACTTAAGAGCCTTCGACTGGAAACTGCAAGGAAGCAGCGTGCGGAGTCTGCAGAAGTTGCCATGAGAAATTCATTGACGCTGGTAGAGGAGGTTACTGCGCTGAGACAAAATGAGGAGCGAATTCGCCTGGAACTGGCGTCTGCCCAGTAGGCCTTTATTGAGCAAAGGAGGTTTTCTTTTGAGAACATTGCTCATGATAATGATTTGGTTCGATTTTACATGGGCCTGCCTTGCGCTGAGACGTTTCTGTCATTGTCTGACTCCTTCGAAAAGTACATTGAAGGAGATTTGTTAAAGTGTAGCAGTCAATTCAGTGGTGGAGACGTTCGTCCTGTTCCAAATCACCGACTGTGTATTCTGCTGCCAAAAGATGAGCTGCTCCTCACGCTATTGCGGCTGAGACTAGCAGCACCGCTCACTGATCTTTCTACACGATTTCAGATACACTCTTCTACTGTGTCAAGGATTTTCAACACATACTTGGACCTTCTGTACCAAAAGTTTGAACTTTTGAAAACAGTACTTTGGCCATCTCAGTGCCAATTGGTTGATCGTCTCATGCCTGAAGAGTTTAGAAGGCACTATGCAAGCACCAGATGTGTTATTGATTGCACAGAAGTGAAAATTGAAAGCCTTCAGACCCAGACCTGCAGAGAGTCACATGGAGCTCCTACAAAAATCAAAACACCTTGAAAGCTCTCTTTGCAATAGCACCAGATGCTTGTTTATGCTTTGTCAGCAGCTTGTATAGTGGTTCAGTATCAGATCATGAGATCATGCAAAACTGTGGATTACTCAACCTTCTAGAAGCAGGTGACTCGGTTATGGCAGACAAAGGGTTCACTGTCAGAGACCTCCTTGAAGAGCATGGTGTTAGCCTGAACATTCCTCCCTTCTTGGAAAAAAAAGACCAACTCACAGCAGAGGAAACAGTGATTACTTGTCAGATCACAAAGCTGTGAATCCATGTTGAAAGACAAATGGAGTGAGTCAAAAACTTTCACATTCTGGATTTCCTGCCAATTGTGTCGTGTGATGTTGCAGACAAGCTGTTCACCGCTTGTGCATGGCTCACCCAATACCAACTGCTCTTGTGTCCCTGATGTAAGGTTTAGAACTGAAAGCACTTATTCCTTTTTCTGTGAAGACAATGTTATTATAATACTTTTTTTCCCTTTGCTGGCAGAGAAGTCTTTCTTCATCTTTCAAATGAAGGAAAAAAGTTACTCATACCAAATACATTTGCAGAGATGTGCAGACACACATCACATTTAGCTGGCCAAGAAGAGTGAGAGAGAGAGAGAGAGAGAGAGAGACAGACAGACAGACAGACAGACAGAGATCAAGAGAGAAGGTGAAACATAGGGAAAGACATATGAACACATAGAGACAGGGAGAGTTAGATAAGAGATGCCACATGAACAGAAAAAAGGGTGTGGATCATATCATCTGCATTTACTTTCATGTCAATTGTCAGAAGCCCATATTTCTCTCCACTATGTCAGAATCCGGATGTGGTAGAATGATCTCAGGTAGTAAACAAGAGAAATAAAACCTTTCCAGCTTTGGCAAAAGACAATTTTTCCTAAGCTGCTTGTCGAAGGTGAACCACTCCACCGAAAAATCTTTCGTTGTCCACAGAACAAAATCGCACCGCAGCATTCCAAGAACAGCCATGCTTCCCTGAACTTGATAGAAGTAGTCATGGTTTCGCAAGAGAACTGGGCAGCCATCTGTGCCAAGAGAGCAGCAGAAGTTGTCAAGACATAGGCATGCCTCATCAAGCTTCATATCTCATACTGTGTAAGGACACTTGATCTCAAGCAAGCCTTCCTCATAGCCATCAAAGACAACTCCATCAGGGCTGCACCCAATGTAACCACACTTGTGAAGTACCAGGCCACGGGCTGCCACCTTGTGCATGCAATTTGCAGCATAAGCTTGCCATGCTGTGTCTTCGTGCTCTCTTCCCATTTGAGCGCAGGCAGATTGAGTGGTGATTGGTCATAAAGCAAGCTTTTCGCTAGTGGACCAGCTGGCTTCACACAGCGAATAATGAACCCAGAGCAAGAGGTTGTGAGGCGAACCCTGCGGAAGTCATGCTGAAGTGGGCTGCTGCTTTGACCACGAGTGTGACACTCCAAAGTATGTTGCTGCTGAGGAGACAGGGAAAGCTCCAAAAGAAAAATCTTGGCAAAGTCAACCAAAGCTTGGTCACAGCCCTTCAGCAGTGTGAACATGTTAGGGTCCCTCACCAGACAACGCACCTTCTTCACGAAGTCTTTCACAGGTATAAAAATGGTAGGTTGTTGGAGAAAAGGTGCAGGAGCAAAGTCAGGGAAATTATAGTAAGATTGTCTTTGTTCAATTGGTGGCAGAATTTGTAAAAAGCAACAAGAAGCTAACTTGCCCCGAGCACGCGAATAGCTCTGAAAGTTCTCTGCTTCCGGCGCAGGATATTCGTTGCGCATTTCCACTGGCCGGCAACCGAAGCCTGCCCGCACACTTCCAAGCTTCACTTTCCCGTACTCAACCTTCACAAAATTCATGTCTTCAGCCTTTCTTGAACTTGGTGGTGCATTCCACTGTTGTAGCTCAACTGTACAGCTGACCACGCCATGAAAAACGCCAATGCGGCATAGCTCTTCAACACCATAACACATTGCACCAATGTGCTTATCGGTTGACGGAACTTGGCCCGCGGGGCAGGAGCCCTCACCCGGGATAAGCTGCATATTCTCTCCAGCATCGTTTCGTTGAAAGAAACCTTTAACTGAGTACCGAACATTCATTTTCATCGTCGCCTTACACTTAAACCTCATGAAGAGCTTCCTTCCCTCATCCTGTGAATTTATCTCTCCATCTCGGATGTATGCTCTCGAGTATAAACGAAAGCTTTCGTCTAGTTTCCTAGTGTCATCGGAAGGTAAACCGTCCGCTGCTTGGCGAACTAGAAAATAGTTTACAATCGATGCGATAGAAAACGATTTCTTGAGTTGCAACAGTTCAAAAGATCTCTCCGTTATTGGAGTCCAACCTTATTTCGGCCAATTTACTGCTCCTGCTGAAGGTCCGTCGTTGAGCAAGGCATTGTCACTAGAAGAGCTACCTTGACCATCAGCTTGATTTGCGTTCGAAGCTGGAGTGAGCAGTACTTGAACCCTGGAGCCAAGGTGAGATTATCGACCATAAAGAATCATTTCCAGTCACTGTATGTACTGCAAGCTAACTTTGAGCAATAAGGCTGCATACCTTTGAGCTAAATCCGATTTTTTTCCTTTCGCCACCTCCTGCCCACTCAACTCCAAATACATCTTGAGTTCATAAAGCTTCCAAGACGAGGGTCGCTCGCTCCGCAAAGCTTTCTCCAGCACAGATTTTGCTGCTTCCTTTGAGCAATCAACTTCTCCGCGGCAAGCCGCTGAATCTGTAGCCATTTTCCTACGATAACAAATGGATTCTACACTGAGCTGAGCAACACGGCAAACTGAAGAATATAGGCAACAACGGAGCTTGATGCAAGGAGCAACAGTCGACTTCCATCTATGCCACCCAGTGCATGGGCCGCCAGTTTATGCCTATTTTTAGCGCTACTCGATGACGTAGTGCGAGTGGCCCATTGCCGACTACTAATAACGTTGCAAGATTGTTTGCATTGCCCAATTTAGTCTCACTTGCAGCCGAAAGTGAAAGTGAATATACCTGTAACCGTTTTGTTTCATCTCCACGTGCAACATCTAAAACGGCTGGTGTATTCGTGTTCGATGTAGATATGGCACCAAAGAATATGCGTGCAGGTACGGGTCAATGCCTACTTGCATGTACAGTGTGTGCATGTGGGCGTGAAAGGTATAGCCTACCATCTACATCTACCGTATGTGAGTGCATGCATTAGGGATCTACGTGACTGTTTATTTATTTATTTTCTTTGGTGGCTTCTAGCCAATGCAAGGACATCAAATGAAAAACATAATGATAGAAAGAGCATGCATACAGAAGCGCTTTTAGGTGTCAACAGCCCAGTCAAAAGGAATAGAGCTAGTGAGGACGACGAATAGGCTGAGAGCAAGGACAGAGAAATGAGAGTAATGCATTTTTGGCAGCGTGTTTAAATTCGATGACAGAAGTGGCAGACTGAAGAGAATGCGGCAGGTTGTTAAAAGTTTCAGCAGCCTGAAAATGGGTGAATTCATAAAAACGGAAGTATTAGTTGTTGGGAGTGAAAAGAAATTTGCTTTGCGTGTAACCGTGAGTTTCTAAGCTGAAGTAAGTCCCGGTTCGGAGTACGGGTTGCCCTTTGCCGCGTGTTGACGTAGTCGGATTGCCTCTTAATTAGTTTGAGGAAGTTGCATGGTCGATCGCCCTTTGCGTGTGAAATACTTGTAACAGCGTGTGGGGGAATGCGCGAGGGGAATTTCTGGTATAAGGTGAATAGGAATGTTTTTGTAGCCAAGTTAAATCCTAGCACTGCAAGGAAGTAGCGCCGGCGAGATGACAATGTATGCCAGCCAATCTCAGCAAGCAACTCGTCGTGCTGGATTGCCGTAAAGAGCGGTCGCCGAAGAATAATTATCTCAGTCTTAAGTCTATTTGCCATTACCTCTATGTTTATTCTCCTCTGCTCTGTCCTTCCCAGTCTTTTGTTAGATCTCGCCCTTCAGACTAGCCTTTAAGGCTATTGGGTTGAGTAGATAATAATAATAATAATAATAATAATAATAATAATAATAATAATAATAATAATAATAATAATAATAATTGTTTGCCGATCGCCGTTGGCCATGAAACTACTCGAGCTCGAGACAGTTAATCTGACTAGCTGTTAAATTGCGCCATGCGGGCGATGCATACTCAAGGATAGGTCGGATATAACCGAGTAAAAAAATGTGGACCTGTTTATTACAGAACGTAACCGGTAGAGCACTCCGAGAAGGCGTGAAGCCTTTGAAATAATATGGTCAACATGGTTGCCCCCACTTCTCGGGAAAAAATAAGGCCCAGGTGGCGATGGTATTCGACCTTGGTAAGCGCTGATTTTAACAGCTTGATTGAAAAGTTAGGTGGAGGGTTACGGCAGAACGTCTCCACCAGGACGGTCTTCTTAGGGCTGGGTTAACTAACGATTTCCACAACTCAAGCAACGCAGCAGTTTCGCATACGGCAGCCTGCAAGCGCTCTTACGCCTCATTCCTCGATGGGCTGGTTGAGATCAGTGCTGCATCATCTGCAAATTGTTCGCAAGCGGTGGCTGGAACGTCAGTTATGGCCCAGACTCTGGCAGGTCGCTCGTTTAGATTAGGAATAACATGGTTCCAAGCACGATCCCTTGTGGAACACCTCCCGTAACTCTCGTCCAAGTCGACTTTACGTGGTTTACTCGTACACATTGTTTGCGAGTGGTTAAGTAGCCCCTTAGCCATTTGAGGGCATTCCCCCCTCACGCCAAAGTGTTCCATCTCGGGGAGCAGCCCCCGGTGCGACACCTTGTCAAAGGCTTTACTAAAATCGTAGAAACAGCTGAATATGCCTCCCTTGCCTGGTGTGGAAGCGGACCGACCAATTCGGAACGCCTTGAGCAAGTGCAGCGTGCAGAAGCCAGGCTAACCGCGAAAGTCTCTGAGGCAGATCGTATTCCAAGAGAGCTGTTATTATCTCGAGCAGTGCTAGACGCCTTATCTCTCAGACATCGAGCTCGCTGTGGATTGTTTGCGCACAAGTTATTCATTGACTGTCATCCGCCAAACCACCTCATTAAAGCTCTGCGGACATGGAAAGCCAGAATTCCTGAGCGAGCGGCCTTAGTAACTCTACGGTCCTCTTCAACAACCGCTCTCCGTCTTCCCCGTCCACGCACAGAGATACTTCGCTGTTCTCCATTCTACCACTGCCTGGTTATTCTCAATTCTATACCCAAGGACCTCCATACCTCCTTCTCCTCCCTCAGACTTTTTCTTACCTCTGAAGTATAACCACCTTGTCATTGATCACATGATTCTTCCTCCCCTCTGAGTACTTACTCTGTCACAAGTCCATTTTCTTGATTGATTCAGCGTTGCTCCTACCACTGCTCATGTTTACTTCCCTCCGATCTTCTTTTTGTCTATCCTTTTCCCTCTAGATCTTGTTCTTCTTTTCTGTCCTATTTTTCCTTCTTGCCCTCATCCTTAACACTAGTCTATGACTATTGGGTGCAGTAACCAATAATAATAATAATAATAATAATAATAATAACAACAACAACAACAACACTCCGCTCATGTTCTCAACATCGGGAGGCGTAGGCCCGGCTGGAACTGTTTTCCTGAAACGCCTTTCGTCCATGCTCGCTGAGAGGAGAAGTGAACCCTACAGCTTAATAATGGGTTGGCTGCGCTGTCGAGTGGGATTTGCCCTTCTCCGTTC
>JAOWAW010112990.1:0-13449 GCA_028565695.1 Nicola tetela
CTTCTTCTTCTTCTTCTTCTTCTTCTTCTTCTTCTTCTTCTTCTTCTTCTTCTTCTTCTTCTTCTTCTTCTCCCCCTTCTCCTCCTCCTCCTCCTCCTCCTCCTCCTCCTCCTCCTCCTTCTCCTCCTTTGGGCTTTGCCTTATTTTCGTTCAGGGTACTGCGTCATGTTGAGACCGGCCAGGTTACCATCCAGCTCTCGTTCTCGATGACACTGTTGTGTGTAATCATGATTGGTGCTGTTGTCAGCACTCCGGGCAGTGCGGCTTGCTCAGCAATGGCTGCTTTGCTCCATTACTCTGTCATGGTTGTCTTCTTCTGGATGATCATGGAGGCATACATTATTCATCAGAATATCGTTGCCATCTTAGGCAGAATCATGAGCAAGTTCTTTGTCAAGTCTTGCTCTGCTTGTTGGGGTAGGGGTTGTTTTGTTTTCATTGTTCTATTTTCTCTGAGTGACTGTGTAGTTTGTTTATGTTTGTGGTAGACAAAAGTTTAGGCATGCTCACAAGAGGTTTTAGGAGATGTTCAGTTATTTCTGGTTTGGTGCGTGTCTGGCTGCAGGAGTGCCAGCAGTTATCGTTGGACTGACGGCCATAGCAAACTCCAACACGTACTCCAAAAATGAGCGGTAAGTTATTCTCAGCATCAAGGATAACATGGAGATTGCTCTCTTTGAAATGCAAGTCATAGACAGTGGGAGATGGTTATACTATGAAAATAAACCTGTAGCAGCAAGCCAAGAACTGCAAGCAAGGACATTCATGAAGAAAGAGCTGCTGACTTCAATGATATGGGTGAATATGACAATAAACTATTTCCTTTGTGAGCTCCGGTAGACAGTGAATATCAGTTCTTCATTCGATTATTGTGTGTGCTTGTTTGTGTGAGTGGGTGCATCACACCAGAACACACGTCTTCCATGGTTTCTCTTACTCAAGCACATGTAAGCTTACTGTGTATCACTGAGCTTGGATGTCTTGAGCTCCGGATCAGCATCGATGCAGAGGCCATGTCTGTCCTCATCTTCCTTTTGAGTGTTGATCTCCAGCTTGGCAAGGTCCCAAGCCTTTTCCCCAGCCCAGGGTTTAGAGGGGGTTAGGACCTGCCAAGGTTCTATTTGCATGGCTCTTTCAGTAAGATTCAGAATAAAAAATTTACATCTGCTTGTGAATCTCGCATTTGATGGAAAGACTAAGGTGTTCAATGGGCATGACTGCATGTCTGAAAGGAAGCAATGCTATCAGTGAATTGGTCCACAAACTCTGTGAACAGCTTATGCTGTTGAGCCAAAACCTCATACATAGAGTAGATATTCTCTCACTCTGTGCAAGCCATCTGCTTGACAAGTAGCTGTGTTTGTATGGTCATCTGAAATACTGTGCAGTCAACTATTCATGTTCACAATTAAAGACACTAGGTGAAGGAGGTGTTTTTATTTGTAGAGAATGTTTCAGCGTAACTACGCCATCATCAATTCCAGATCAGGATTCAGAATCTGACAGTGATGATGGTGTAGTTACCCCAAAACGTTTCTACACATAAAAACATCTCCTTCACCCAACATTTTCAATTATTTGTGTATCACTGTTGTTTTGCAATTTCTCCATGCTCTTGTTGGTGTGACTACCATTATGTCATTGATTGATATCATTTTTTTCCCTCTGTAGCTGTGTTCCAACATCACCTGCCTTCTACGCAGCTTTATTCACCCCTCTCGTGGTTGCCATAGTAATAAACAGCGTTATCTATTCTCACATTGTCTTTATCCTTGGCCAGCAGACCAGACAGCGCAACTCCTACAGTGTCAACAAGCCACCATCTCATCGCCAAGATGACAAATCACACCGTGAACGCTGGCACAGTCTGCAACGCTCACTGTTTCTGTTTGTTGTTATCAGTTCTATGTGGCTGGTTGGTCTGTGGCTGCTACGCAAGCGGAGCAGTGCACTCCAGTCACTTTTTACTATGTTAGCCGTGGTCCAAGGTATCATCTTCGTTGGCTTCAACTGCATCTGGAGTAAACCAGGACGTCAGGCAGCAGCTGACTTGATGAAGAAGATTGTCAGTCCTACATTTAATCACCACGGTGGTTTTGACGTGAGTAATGATCGTGCAAGGCACAGTGCAGTTGAAAACCGTGACAGTGTCATTTCTGCCAGTGACATGTCTTTGACAAGCATTGAAATGCGACGGGCTAGTCCGCTCGGTGCTTCTAACAGCAGTTTAAACAGAGGAGGTGCACCTCTCCAGGTACCTCCCATTCAGCATGTGTATACTGAAATCAATATTGATGAGGTTGTTGCACGTCGAGCTTCATCTGCCAATCCACCTCATGGTGACAGACCGACTGGTATCTTGCGTGGGGCACTGAAGAAACCACGCTCACTGCATTCGCCTGCTCAAAGTCGACCTGGCAGCCAATCAAGTAGTCGTGCAGGCAGCCGCGCAATCAGTCGGTCAAACAGCCGAAAGAAGACACCAAAGAAGAATGTTTCATGGGGTGAAGCAGTTGTCCAGGACGACAACGAGGCAGGGGTACTTGTTGCTACCAGTCGTGGTGGGCGTCGTGCTGCTCGCTTGAAGGCTCAGAAGCATGGATCGAGTCGTGTCATTGCACAGTACCCTGAAAGGTACACACTACGAAGTAGCTGGGCTGGTCACGGCGTGCTTCCTGACCTATCTGCTCTTTCCAGTGGAAATGGCCCAGCTCCTCCACAACACTCACCAAACCAGAAAGCCAAACGACCACGCATTTCAAACGGATCATTTATAGGTCGCCGGCAATTGCCAAGACACGATGACCAAATGGTGTCCATGGCCACTTCACCTGGTTCATCCACAAACCGTGGTCGAGTGTTGCAGATGTCGTCATCTTCCGGCATGCGGCGAATGTCAAACCAGAGCGACTTTGACTTGCCTGGTTCCGGCGTGAGCACCCCAGCAGGTGTCGCAACTCCAGGGTTTCCAAATTGGTCGAGTCGGTCACCGGAGCCATCCGTGCAGGAAGTGGAGGATGTGACCTCCAGTACTGATGAGTCAGGTGATGCAGACAGCTCATCAATTGACTTGCCCCGGCGGTTTCCACCTTTCACGAGAAGGGTTGGTTCAAACAGCTCGTGGATTCGAAGCAACGCCATTGCCCATCGTGTAGATCTGGACGACAGCAATCTTGACGAGGATGATGTGTTTGATTTTGATGGTGACTACGAGAATCCTGAGAATAGCATTCAGTGGCGTTGTGAAAAAGTCGATGTGTCATTTTGATTTCCGGCAGTTGTTTTACTTGCTAACAGAACTCATCAATTCATGGAATGTAAGAAAAAAATTGTTGTGAAACACATAGATCAGATTAGCTTTTTTGCTATGCTAATTTGTGCTCATGATTAAAACAATATTTTTCGTATCAGAAAGTCTATTGCTGCACCATACTTATCATAATGCAAAAACTTTAACAACTTAAGCAAGCATCAGAATAAACTGATTTTCTAACTGACTTGAGTTTAGTTTAACTACATGATTGGTTTTGTCAGGGATAACGATAAATTTCTTTCCAAAGTGGAATACAGAATGGTAGGCTAACTATGGTGCTGTGTATGGGGGGTGTCTGTTACTGTCTGTGCAGTGTTGAATGTTCAGCTCATATCAATTGCACAGCAATGCAAGTCAAGCTCTGGTCTGCTGCCCACTTTGCCTTCGCCTTCTATACATGCTACATTCCTTTTCCTTTATGATTTCCTAGTTTATCAGATTTGTATCAGAGTACCGGTTCTGCAGAGACTAACACTGAATAACTCTTTATTCCAGTTTGCACATGTTAAGTAGCCGTGAATAGTTGGGATCAAAACTATTAACGTCAATAATAGGATGAGAAGAGTGAATCGTACAAGTAAGCTAAGGGCAATAATCCAAGTTGCATGAGATGATAAAAGTAATTGGTGGATGGCAGCATAGCTTGCACAATCTCACCACTGTCATCATCACCATAATATCCAATATGCACCATGTGCACTTTCTCCCTGCTCCTCCAGACATGTCACACAAATCATGTGCACACTTATCAGTTGCGAATTTGGTGGCTATCAACTCCATGTACTTGCTACCGCGTTATTCTGTGTGTGCTAATCTCCCCTGGCCATCTCACAACACATTATATTGCATACGTAGGGCAAAGTTGGGGCAGTGTGTACAGTGTTGGATACTAATAATTACAAAACAGTGTTTTGGCAGTGTATCAATTATGAATTGTCTTCATTTTGGCAGTGCACTTCCCACACACACAACAAACACATTATATGTGTCGTGGCGCACGCGTGTGTGTATGTGTGTGCCAGTGTGTGTGCGTGCGTGCGTGCGTGGAACTTGACAAGGTAAGTGAATATCATGCACACGACTGAGAGAGGCCACCTGTCACTCTGTTCCATGTTTGAATAAGCCACATTACACCTCCAACCCAGCCATATTGTCTATGATCTGCTTGCATCCGCTTGCATGCTTCTTTTCTCACGTTTTGCTCTGCCTTAGAGAAGCGTGCATTATGTGCACTCTATACATGTACACTATATGCACTGCATGTACTGGTACACATAATAGACGGCATACCGGTATGCGCTATGCACTGCGTGCACTCTGTGCAGTGTGCACTAGATATACATACTAGTACGTGTACATTCACATTTATAATTACCATGCGCTGTGTAATATGCCCCTTACGTATACACTCCATATGTGCACATGTAGCTAGGCTGCCAGGGCACACGGAGCGGTCTCACATTCTGTGAGCACAAAGGGTGTGAGTCAATGCGTTGCGCACAGTTCTCTTTCACCGAATGCTTATGACGTGAAAATGCTTGCATGGATTGCCGGGTGCAACCTCTCGCTGTCATACTCACTGACATTTGATCGATTCAACATGTAGCGGGCTACAAGTACAGTCTGCACGTAAGGCTGTCGCCTACAACAGGTACTAAATGAAAATGGCAGGTAAATCACATTGAACAATGCAGTGGGTGCGTGCGTACACGTGTGATACATAAACTACGAACTACTTCCGTTAATTCCGGCTGATCTACTGCACCAGTCCAATACTACACGCAATTCAAATTGCACAGACTCATTACAAGTGGGTTAGTTACTTCTGTCGCCGAAGCATGACTCGATAGCCTGTCATCATATTCTGGAATCTCGCCCTGAGTCGCTCGTACACGTCTCAAGCTCACAGCTTCGTTTCGCCCTTTCCGTGATGTAATTGCTGTTGTGAAGACATGTCTTTATTGACGCTGACGGATGGGAACCTGCCACAGTTCTAGTCAGCGTTAGTAGTCACTTTTACTTCTGTTTCCTCATTCGAACTTATAAACCGAGCATTCGTTTCATTATCTATCGAGCCTAGCGCGGCCATTTTGTTTTTCGACCGGCTCAGCTTTTCCGCTACACAGCACCTGGTTCTATTTTGCGTGCGTTGCTTCTTACATATAAGAATGCCAGGCAGCATGGTTGAGTACGTCTCACCCTCAGCTGGTCGGTTGCTGAACAGACCCCGTAACCTGGTAACGTTCCGCTGTTGAGAACGTATCATACACAAACCCTTCTGCGCCCTAAGCTTACCGCAGCGCTTGAGGTGCCCTTGGCAAAAGCCCAATTTGAATAGAACGCGACCTAGCTGACTTTCATACGCTGAGCAGATCGCTGTGGACTGTCATGTCTTTTCTGGCTCGTATTTTTAGCCATGCCAGGGGCGCAAAATTGCAAATCGAGGCAGGCTGTCAGTCAGGCGACGCTAATTGGAGTCAATTTGCCAAGCTGAGCTGCAGCTGTAGGGGCGATAATTGTTCTATCATAATGAACACTTGCATTTTATTATTACGAAACTCCAGCCGGTAGGAATACTCTGTCGATCACATTGGCAGCGACGTGGTGGTTGGGAAGGTTCCAAATACCAGTACGCGGTAATGCTGTTTGAGGAAAACACATCCAATAAATTGGCAAAGAAGACGTCACCCTAAAAGCCCTTTACTAATGATGACTTTTTCGGTTTGTAGACTCTGAAAATTAAGCGTCATTCCTGGCCTCTCGCCGTTCAATTGATCGGCGACTCCTCTGATACCCAAGTCTGATCCCTGAACTTCTGCGATGAGGTCGGAGCGAAGAAGAGGCAAGTTCCTGTCACAAGGTATATCTGCATGCCAGAAAGACTGCGTGAGTCATGGCCACGTGCCCCGTCGAGAAATCGGAACACCCAGAAAGCATGAGAGGGCAAAAACGAAGCGGAGACTGGAAGAGAGAAAGAGATAGAGAGAGAGAGACGGATGACAGCTGTAGGAAGCTCAACAAACTGAAAGCAACCAACTGTCGGCGAAGACGCGATCAAGTGCCCGACAAGAAGCTTATGCTGTCTGATCTTGGCGAGACCAATGGGGCCTCTTTATCGGGTATTGTTTCTCTAAGAAAAAGGGTGGATCCCACCAGCATGGAGATGACTTGTACACGGACGGGATATCCTTTGTCTCGAAGAAATTCAGCCATTGAGTTTAGTTATACGTAGCAGAGTGCACAGACCAATACTGTAAAGGTATCACTCAGAATGCTTTGGCGCCGTTAGCAAGTCTCAAAGCCAGAGAGCGTCAATGTGTCTCCAGAGGTAAGTGAAAAATTTAAATTTGCCCTCGGGGAGGAAAACCCGCTCTCGGTCTTCTCATCCCACGTATGACATGAAATGAAATGAAACGCCTTTATGAATAGTAACTTAGCCACCTGGCTAGAGCATTTCGTCTTCATCTTCCGCCTCTCAGTTTCGCCGCCGGAGGGAAGCGTTCGAGTGCGCATGATTAGTAGAAGACAGAGGCGGCAGACATGATTCACAACGAACGGCAGGTTCTGACCCGAAGCAGTCCGGACACTGGATCGCATCATCAGATTCTTTTCATTCACGAACGCGCTCAACATGCAAGCGGCAAAGATGGGTGGAAGGGAAGACTATCACAGTTACCTTTGGGTTTGTAGGAGATCTGTTTGAAAGTGCTTTGCTGGTCGAAATGGGGCGTTCCTACTGCCCAAACTGGGTACAGAGGTGGCAGAAGTATCCTTTCCTATCCCAAGGGCCTAGGGGCAGGTCTTTCGGCTGCATATCTTAGAGATATCGATGTCACTGACACTCACTGTACGGTGTATGGTAGACAGCTGAAAGTACGGAGAGATTTTCTGGAGACCGGTTTTGGCGTATCGCAAATTTGCCATAACCAGCTGCAATGGCCAGTTCCATGGACTACGTAATTCAGCATCTCTCAGCGCAGAGAATGAATTCATCGACGGCGACCAATCGGTCACCCCGCCGTTGAGTTGCATACGCGTAGGCTGCTGCAGATTTCCGGCTTGAACACGCCCAACGAGCCCAGCGCTCACAAACATCACGTGCATGCATAGTGCGGAAATTAAAACTCCCGTAACGCCACCGCGCGTCATCGTTCTTCCTCCAGCGAATGTACGGCATTAGCGCAAATGTATTTTGTAGATCATCGTGTGGAAAACTTTGAAGGCGGGAATGACAGGCAGCCGGGCGAAGACTTGACAGCAGCATGAGAATGACGTAACGGCCTGCTCTGACGACAGTCGTGAGACAAAATGGGCACAAGCCGAAGGCCGAAGATAGCCAAACTACATTCCCACCGTCTAGCCGGTCGAGGCTGGAGGAAACATTAGTCTCAATCGAGATAATGTGCTGGCCAAGTGCGCCGGTCAAACTGAATTTCAACGCCCGCCGCCAACTCATTTGCCTTCGCGCGGACTTCTGCGTTGTGTTTTAATTTCAGAGTAAATCCACAGCGTCACAGGCGCCTACAGACAATAAAAAAAAATTAATATATGCAGTCTCGGGAGTATGTATTAATTTGACATGATTGTCTGTCTGAGTAAGAACAAAAAAAGAAAGAGATCAGCTAAGAATAACACAGAAAACCGGCTGAAAGAAGCCTCGCGATCAGCTACATGGCAACACGTGCGCAAAATGCCTTTCTGACTTTGGTTGGAATAACTCCCCGCCAACACCATACACAACAATGACGCTCCACCCAGACTATTCAACGAAGCAGGAGACTTTAGCAGGATCTTCCTTTGGGAACTTGTTGCGCTACGGGTTTGTGCTGTCACACACAGAACAGTTCTTAGGTTTGCGCGGAAAGAAGCCACTGATGACACGAGGGAGGGGCTGCACAAGCTGTCCTCTGCACAATACGGACGTCTATACTTAGTGTAGCGCTTTGCGGCACCCGGGGCTTATTTCGGCGCAGCTCAGTTTGGGTCTATCGACTTAAGCGACCGGCTAGAAACCGTACTATCATCTGCGGTCTTTCTTCACGCCTTCGTCAGGAGAGCAAGAAGCCTTCGTCGGGAGAGCAAGGAGCATTGTCCGGCACTGTCCGGTATCTTGGTCAGCGCTACAAGAATTAGGCTTGAGAAATATCTTCAGTGTGTGTGCCAGTTCAGCAACGAGCAACGTAGCGTTTTTCGACAATGTTAAGGCGTGTTGTGGTGCTCGCTGTTCTTTTCCGTCTTTGGACGTTCTCCGAGGGCGCTTCCACACCGGGCGCGGTGAACGCTGATGGCCTTCACTGGCATGGACCGCGCACAATGGAAACGTTCCTCGATCAAACTGACGATGACGATGACGACATGAGTGAGGAGCAACCGTCCAAGGAGAGCCTACCTGATCATTCCAAACCTCCGAAATTTATGCTGAAAATATACGAATGGCGGAAAAGACGAGAAGATATGAAGAGCGGTCGCACTACGTCTGTGACGGGTAGTGGACTGTGTGTTTCGCCGGAGATGACGACGATTCGTTCGTATCCTTTCAAAGGTATAGGAATAGCGCACCCCGATACAAGTCTAACTTACTCTCAGCTATGATTCCAACGTTATTTCTTGCAAACATTCGGCCGAAGGTGAAGGCTGCCCGCCTATTAAAGCCAGTCAGCTAGTTGGCGATTCCTCTGAGGACCATTCATTAGTTAGTCGGGCGGTTATTTTCCGCACTCGCAGGTGTTGGTCGGTTAGAGTTTGTACCGTAAGGATAGGTCATGGCCACGCCAAAGGGCGTTTTGATGACGAAAAACAAGTCCGGATGTCGGCTTAGGTATTGTTCGCGGCCGAAATCCCTAGCAGCTTGGCAACGCAGCCAGTGTTTGGAGCCAAGCCTTATAATTTACCGTTTAGAGTGATTAGCATGGTGAACTTGACATCCTGGCGATGAAAGTTATCAGTACTTATATACAGGGTATCTCCACGTTTGGCGAAAACGTGGCCATCTTGGCACGCCGGGAAGAGTACTCAGCAGACGCAACAGAACATTTCGAGCAATGTACTTGGCATGGACATCAACGCCTACGAGTTAACGGACAGAACTTCGCGCTGTTGTCTGTCAACAGCCTGACAGCTGAAAGCTGTCGTCGCAGTCGGGGATTACCCGCAATATACTGTATACTCATCAATAAACAGGGAGTGTACTGTGCCCCGTAAAGAATATGAAAGCTGCCTGTTAGGCCTACCAGCATTCAGCTAATGCTTCAACTAGCCTCCCATGCACACACATTATATGTGCACTGTAGGTGTATGAGTCACCAGCTGGGCAAGGACTAGATAAGTATGCCCTCGCGCACAATCGCAGAAAGCACCGAATACATTGCCTTAGATAGTAAGGGACATCCACCGTTCTAAACCATTTATTACATGTACACAGTCTTCGTCGCATCTACAAAAGCGCTTTCCCACTTCAGACAAGCTACCTGCAAAGAGGTTGAGAAAATTCAACGGAAGCCTAAACATAGGTCGATCAACTCTAGGCAATAATTTAGCGACGCAGTGTCAGTCACGCTAGTGCTACGGCCTGAGCACGTCCTCCATGTGGCAGCAGGTGTCGGAGCACATTTCATTTCCTGTTGGTGAGCTCGAGACAAATCCTTGAAATGACTGTCCCACGAAACGGCCAAAGCACAGAAAGGATATTTGACTGAGTACACCGCAGTTCAAACACGACAGCCAACCGATTTGGAGAATGCAGTAGACAGGTCTCCGCAGTTTGGCAAGGTGAATGTCACACGTCCCATGAAGGGCGTAGGAGAAACCGAAGCGTAAGTTTTATGAAACGTGTTTCCTGAGCCACGAATTTCGCGCTGTGCCACCTTTCAATTTAGAAAATATCCGGTGAATTCACTCCACGCACTTTTATCAGACACGAAAGGGGTGAGAAGACTTGAGAAAGAGAGAGAGAGAGAGAGAGAGAGAGAGAGAGAGAGAGAGAGAAAGTGGAGAAGAGAGTGAGAGAGTGTGTGTGAGAGAGAGAGAGGGAGGGGGAGAGGGAGGGTGGGAGGAAACGAGGGCTTCCATATTGTCATTATTCGATCAGTACTCACTGCTGCATACAGTTTAAACTTTGTTTCATTTTCCACGATTTTCCGTTCTATCCAGGGCTAACTTGGAACGGGTGGATGCAGTTCAGAATCGACCAGTTGAATGCTAAGCAGCAGTTGTGTGACGCAACCCTCCGGCTACATTTCTCAACCAGACGTCGAGCAGGTTTGAGCACTCACGCTCAAACGGCCGGCCCTCCTCTCCTTGTGCGAGTGGAAGTCATGGAGCATACGCTCGATCCATTGTCTAACAGCGGACGTTTCTCCACAAGAAAAGTCATTGCTCAGTCGCACGTTGTGAGTCGTAGAAGAGCAACAGGATGGCTGCGAGTTAACATGAGCGTCGCCTTCAAGCGTTCAACGGACGATTTGACGAAAAGGTTCGAAATACGCCTGCATGTACTGGGCGGACACCCCGGAAGCATTGAAATATCTACAAACATTGCCGGTCACCACTCTCCTCTACTCGTTCTCTTTACTCATGAGCAGCCCGACAAGTCTAACGAATTGATTTTTGACCAACTGACCGCCGGCAAACATGGACACTTCAAAGACGAGAACTCCACGGCCGGACTGATAACGGTCCTCGCACGCTCAGCGCGATCTGTCCACGTTCCCCCACCCGCTGTAGAGACGTGTAATCTCAAGGGTGTGCTCATCAACATGGCGGACATCGGATTATCGGCCGTCGTACAGCCAAGACGGTTCAACATGACCTACTGCACTGGCCATTGCTATCATGTAATCCCCGCAGCGGCCAATCCAAACCGACACGGACAGCTGCTGTCATTACTGCATAGCTTCGGTAGACGTCCCAAGCACCAAGTCCCTGCGCCATGTTGTGGGCCAACGCAGCTCACTGGCATTGATCTAATGTACTGGACGAGGACGGGAGCATTGGCGATCAAGTACCACCGTGATCTGATAGTTGAGCAGTGCGGCTGCTGGTAGCCGAAAACCAATACTGCCAGTGCCATTGCCGCATGTGCACTTGACACAGCGCAGAGTAATCCCGTTTGCAGCTGTGCACGTTAATGTATCAACTTGAAACGGCTGTTTGGGCAAGTCAAGGCTGGAGAATTTTGTTTCAACTGTGTTTCTCTTATACCGTCTGACGGTCAAAAATCGGACTTTATGCTCTTGCAAAGATTGGTAATTAAATAAGAAGTGAATTGCTCGTTGAAGACTGGCTAAAGACGTTAACAAGACGCCACCCGTGTGAATGTTGTCCCGCGCACATAAGTATACACCTGTTAGAAGTTTAACCCTGTACTGCTCTGAGACCGGGTGGCTATTTTCTCACAATGGTTTGCCATGCTTTGAAGAGCGTTGTTACATAATTGAGCGTTCTTTGTGCGAGAAACAAACCACAAGCTCCAGCTAGAGACTGATAACCCTACATGACTGTGGAGTGACTTTGCCCAGCCTGGGCCATTCGGTAGGGGCAACCGAGTTAAAAATTTAACACTGCGTCACTGAACCAGACCTACATGTACCGGTATATCATGGGCAGTACGTACTGTCTGTCTCTCTGCACAAACACATGCCGCTCAAACAAACATACAGGAAGCAATGCCAAAACAGTCTGACAGAGCAAAAACTGCCAAAAAGCCTCTCTCCTCCTAAAGAAAAATCCAACACTATAGTGAAAGCACATGGTGAACTTGGAGGCCTACGAACAAGGAAAAGGCGCACCCAAGGACAGCCGCATTCATACTTTTCAAGAGACTCCGATCCATTAAATACCCGTAACCATGACGACTTATTAACTTTATAATCCATGCAGGCATTGCGTCGGTTGTGGGAAGTGCATGTAGACTACATTGCGATCAATCGGCTGTACATCCGATTGAAAAACTCACACCACGATTAATGTGGACGCCTAACGCATCGATCTGTCTCATTCACCACTTCAAAAATACTCCGAAGTCATGCCTTCCAGGCTTCCTGTGAGACTCGTGGCGACTGCTGAGGAGACAGCAGGCTTAAGCAGGATCGGAGACCGTCCTTCTGCAACGCAAGTGCAAGTGTTGAATCGTTGAGCTCTTCTCCGGCAAACAGAGCTTATTGAAATAATGTGAAAATGTGCCTTTGCAAAAACTGTAAAAGCGCTAGCTGCTCGGTCAGCGTAATATACGATAAATCCAAGTTTAGCCTGTTCGACGTTCAAGCCTTGTGCACACTCCTTATTATCTGCATCATGGCAGATCTGAGCCCCAACCGATGGTGATTTTGCATTCTGAAGTACGTAGCTTTACCACAATGTACCTGTGTTGAACTATTTGGCCTTTAGCGACAAACGTGAGATCAACATGATGAAGTAGTGCTGAGACTTTTGAAGAAGCAGGAATCAAATATTAATATAAATCCTGGGCCTAGCTCAGGTCGTTGCGAACGAAGGCTACAGTATCGTAGTCACTTCGTAGCGTCTCACTCAGCGGATATAGGAAATTGTCGAGCGAAAGTCACAAAGCCGCACCCAGTAAATCCAGTTTTTTTTTAACTGTTGGATTGATCGAGCGGTTAAGATGATCGTGAGATTTTCGTTTGGCTAGGCGCTTGGTCGCCGGAGATTCGAGTCCGCTGTGTGCACCCAGCCGGAGTAAAACGAGAAAATGATTGGTAAGGAATCAAATCTTTTCAGCCATTGGACTTCTAAACGACCATTTCGATCGGGATATTCCGCCCATCTTCTAAGCCAATGTAAAATAAAACGTACGAAAGGCGATTAGCTGTTCATTTGACTTATGATGGTGAGGATCGGTGCGGCCCTGACTTGGACATTCAGTCGCCGGTTACGTTCCGAATGGCACTGTTGGTATTCCCGTTGGTCACCCAGGAATACATGTCTGCATAGACCTCCAAGCCCTCTTCACTGACTGAAAGGTGCCAAGGTAATGACTTACTTGGTGGTGCTAAACCAGCAAATATACTGGACTCAATTGGTCTTGCCAATTCAAATAAAATTAACTACTGCTACTACTACTACTACTACTACTACTACTACTACTACTACTACTACTACTACTACTACTACTACTACTA
>JAOWAW010113023.1:0-13448 GCA_028565695.1 Nicola tetela
ACACACACACACACACACACACACACACACACACACACACACACACACACACACACGAACGAAAATATATATTAGATTAACGACATGTAACTTGTTTTGATGATTGTTTTAGAATCGTCATGCGTGACTTTTGCAACTTCAAGCATGCACAGACTTCAGCATTGTTCAGATTCGATGAGCAGTGTTCAGATTGCCGACTGAGTAGTCTACATTGATTTCGGCCATTTGAAGGTTTGATTGCTTTATCGAACGAGTTATCAAAGGTTTGATAACTACCCTCTTCATGGTAATTACATGTATATTATTGCCCAGTCCAACAATCACCAACACTGATTACATTATAAATGTATGTACACTATGCTACATTGATTTCACTGGGATAAACTGTAGGTGGCAGCTAGCTGCAGCTGTGCTAGCTGAACTGTATATAAAACCTGTGCCTTGCGTATTCGCATTGCCTACTTTCTACCATGTAGGCTACCGTGTCAGAGATTTGTTGCAAGTGTGTCGTGGATACGCATGACATCATGCTATGAGTAGATTTACGCGTACGCATACCATGTTGTTTGTTGTTTGTTTACTGTTATGTAATGACACATGTACATGCGCCTGTTACTAGGCTTATAGCCGCAATACGCATGCGCGCCCCTTTTTGTGCTGCTTCAAGTGCTTGACCATGTGCTCTTTCCAGTGTGTATGGTTGTGTGTGCATGTTGACAGTGTCAACAAGGTCTTTGTTATCAAATAATAGATGTTGCAAGTTGCAACATCCCGTTTGTTGTGCGTGTCGCATGTAATGCAGTTGATTCAACTGTGATCTGGGCTGGGGGTCTGCTAGTTCCGGCCGGCTCCGGGGGATTCAGGAGCAACAAGACGTCGATCAAGCGATCGAATCAAAAGACGAAAGAGGCTTGATCAGGAGGTCTCGCACATACCGTGCAGGCCAACTGACATCTGTACCATATACTAGTGTAGACAGTGCCGACTGTTGGCAGCACGGCCAGATACGACAATTATTATTGGAGAGGTTTTTGCGGACGCCACTTGTTGAAGAGGATCCGTGTACCTTTGGTATCACTCAAAGAATCAAATGTTCAAACCAAGAAACCAATGGATCAAACCGCGTATCAAAAATCAAAGATCAATAAACCAATGGATCAAAACCATGAATCAAAAGTCAAAGATTCTATAAAAACCAATATTTGATCGAAACCACGAATCCAAAAATCAAAGATCAAAACACGATCTGCACTGACCTTTCGTATCATTCAATGAATCAAAGAAACCCGATATAACAAACAGAACGAGCCATCGCGTCATTTGCGTGCCAGGAAGCACTTGGACATTGCTTGAGGCGAGTTCAAGGCCCGCTCTTAGTGAGAAGGATTCGATTCCAAAGCTGGCGGCTTCCACTTGGTTGAGGATGAGGATATTGACGTTGAAATTTTTGTCCACCAACCAGCCAATCAGAATGCTGCTCACTATGGTCGCGGTAATGCGCCAACGGGAATCAGGCGTCGAGTCAGTCGCCCCGTTCTTGGTTTGAGGTCTGGTTTACCTGCTTTTGATGTTTGATGGTCATGCATTTGATGTTTGGTCTGTGATTCCCAAACGTTTACTGTAGTTGGTTTGGTTTTAATTCATTGATTTATCGATTTGAATATTCGATTCATCGAACGATACGAAATTAAAGGTGCGGATCGCATGATTCATGGTTTTGATCCGCTGGTTTATTGATCTTTGATTTTTGGTTCATGGTTTTGATCCATTGGTTTATTGATCTTTGATTTTCGATACACGGTTTGGATCAATTGGTTTCTTGGTTTGAACATTTGATTCTTTGAATAATACCAAAGGTACACGGACCGAAGAGGTTTAGTGTACACGTATTACGTGTGGATCACTCCGCGCTACAAGTATAAATTATCATCGGCGGTGTAGCGGAAAAAGAGAGGTTTAGTGTATGTACGCGTACAAGAAAGAGAGTGGGTTTCATGGTGAAAAATGGCGCTGCCCGCTGGCAGCGAGCCGGCGGCAGCGCCGCCGAGTCGAGCCTACGCAGCTACAAGGACAAGTAACTTGTAGATACCCTGCTACATATCCCTGTGCTACAGTGTACACTGGTACAACTCACTGGTACACGTACGTTGTAGTGGCCAAAATACTTGTTCCTGGCCGCGTACCGCGTCAAATTTCCACAAGTAATACGTGTGGACTAAACCTCTCTACTAAGGCAATTCCCGTGCCCCAAGCATTATCAATACATAATATACGTCTACACGTATCCTGTAAACCTAGAAAATTTAGCGACCGTTTCAAGTTAACGAATTTAACGATTTGATCCTGATCATTAAATTAAATCACCGTAGATTAACTAATACAGTAAAATAAAGAATTGAACAGACATCAAAAATCGTTAAATTTGGACAACGTTAAATTGGCCTTGCTGGGCAACCGTTGAACATTTTAGCCGTTAAATTTTAGAGGTTTACAGTATGCACATGTACTGGAGTCTTAAGCATAGTTCACCTGGTACATGACAAGCAAAAGGCCTAAAAAAAGTTTCTCGTGAAGGCCGCAGGTCCTTCAACAACAGCGTGATCAAACAAGCTATCAAAGGTTCGGCACCTTTGTTTCACCCTATTTGTTTATTGTTATATATTTTACTAGGAAGATACAGCAGACTATTTTAGTCCCTTACAGGCCTGAGGGTACCCTAGATGGGAAAAGCATCATACAAACTTAAACTTGAGATGCATTGTCCAGAGACTCAGCTACTGTGACGGACATTGGGAGGAACTCAGAGAGTTCCCCTTCAATGAAAGACTGACAGCTGGCTCTGAAGTTGTGACAAGTTTGTTCCTGCTGTGGAAAATCTTGGGTAATACCAAATCAGAGAAAGTGGTGCCATGTGTTTGGTGCAGCCAGACAAACGATGGGTCAAAAAGATATGAAACAAGGGGACTCAATATATTGAAGAATGAAGAGACTAGCCAGCTGAGCAAGAGAGAGAGATAAGCTGGCAATGTCCAGGTAGGTAGAGAGAGGGCGTCATGATAAGTTCAGCTTGCGGAAGAGAGGTTTACTCATGGTGGAAGGAGGCAAGTTGAAAATTGCACACACTGCGGAATTTGTTAACCGCTTCTCACCATGACATGGCTCGTTCTGAACTGAAGTTTGCAGCTGTCAGCAAGGCATGCAGTATCAGCAGAAGCAGCATATACTAGTCTTATTGGATTACTGCAATCATGATGTAGTACAGGCAATGTGATAAGATGGTGAGAGCGATGGGCATGACGAAGCTGACCTTCAATTTGTGTTTTTGACTGCTGAGCCCGGCAGCAGCGGACATGTCAGTACAAGCGTCAGTAGCAGTTGAAGTTGTTCATCACACCTCTATACTGACTGTCGTCAACTGCACAAAGCAAGTGGTGGCAGGCGCTTTAGTGGATATTAAGTCTATGTTCCATCGGCAGTCCAGATGAGTATGCATCATAGTGAATGCCAGCTCAGCCTGCTGCCACCAGATCTGCACTTACTGGGCCTCACACCCAATGTATTCAATCATTCTGGTACTTCCAGTACTTCTGATGCTTCTGGTGCTCAGTCTGATGCTTGTAGAGCTGATTGTTCCAGCTGAATCTAATAGACATTCATTAATTCTTAAATAGCATGATTAGCATGACTTTAGCCTCAAGCACACATTCATTAACAATTATTATCAATTGCCAGTTCGGGGATAAACTTCTTGAAAATGCATTACCTAGGTGGCCCATGGAAAACTAAATTGTTAAATTTGGTACATGTAGATCTACCAATTGAAACGGCGCAACATACGCTGCCGTGACATGCAGACGCCATGTCCGCCATGTCCGCCATGTCCGCCATGCCCAGCCGGTAGCCGAAAATTCTAGACGAAGGGTTTTGTGCTGGCCTGAGACTACCTCTACTATTGCAACCCAGCGAATCATGGAAGCTTTAATTTGGGGAATCCCGTCTATTATATTCATCAGTTCCATACCGTAAAATGCTAATCAAGAAAATTCATTCAATTCACAAACTAAGGAATGTCCCTACTGTACTACTACATGTAGTCTGTAGTTCTGATTTAAATCATTTTGAGTTAATTTTCACGTGACTCGATTGGCGCACCACATTCAAACAGCCGGTGGTCTCTCTGGCAGTCTTTGCTACTTAGATCTACACTACAAGCTACATGTACGCTAAGTATAGCTAGCTATAATCATGATAATATAACTGTACGCAGTTTAGCAAAGAGAAAACCTCCAGTTCAAGTAGACCTCCCTCCTCTCTTGATAATGATCGTGATTGAAATGGGCTATATAAAATTTATTAGATACCGATGACCGAGGCCGGCAAACTGTAGCTGGCTATGCAGCTGCCAGCGGCCCACTATACCATGTATACGGCCCTCGTCCTGGACTGGACGGTAGCGATGTCGAGCTTCGCAGTCTGTATTATAGCCCGTGTTTTCAATACTTTTTTATACCCAGTCGAGTCAGTCGGGTCTACCTTACCATGTCTACTCATTTGTCTACTCACTGGAAATCTAGATCTACAGTATGCTGTTGTGCTAAGTGCCGTGGTAGAAACTTGTTCCAACCGTTAGCAATGCAGTAGTATAAGAGCAATTTGACAGTGAAGTGTTTCGCTCCCGCTGAGAGATTTAATATTTTCGAAGAACGAAAATTATTCGATGTGTAAGTGGTGAGAGTGAAACAGGGATTCTTGGAAGGGTCGTCCGTTCCTTCAAGGTCTGTCATCCCGTGTGGAGACCTCGGGTCGGTGAGCCAGGCGGCCGCTAGCGAGCGGACGGTGTGCGTCCGTTCGGTTGACACCTGGTGAAGCAGGCATAGTGTAATATATTTGCTTGCCTTTGTCAAACCTCGACCATCAAGAAGATGAACGGACAGTCGGGTGTCACCGACGAGCGATTTTGACACCTTCGCTATAGCGCCTAACTGTGCATGCACTTGCAAGTGGAGCGAGTTTTGGTGACAAGTCGTACATGGATCCTCAGTCAGTCATTACCCAAGTTTCTCCTGAAGCGCCGTCTTTGAATACAAACGGCACGACCCCGGTTGAGTCTGAGCGTGTAGAAACGGAGCCGGCTCGCCGTGGTTTGTTAGCGAGTATTCTCTGCTGTGGCTGCGTGGACTCAGCTGAAGCCGACGCGAAAAGCGGTGGTGACGACGTCGTACCTTCAGTTGGCGTATCCCCTTCTTCCCAAGGTGCTAACAGTTCGTACGTGGGAGAAAGTTTACTCGGGCCATTGCGTCCAGGTGACGAGAACAAGAAGTGCGTAGTTATTGACTTGGATGAAACGTTGGTGCATAGCTCGTTCAAACCAGTACCAAACGCTGACTTCGTCGTTCCGGTTGAGATCGATGGTATAGTACACGAGGTGTTCGTATTGAAACGGCCACATGTCGACCAGTTTCTGAAGAGGATGGGTGAGCTATTTGAATGCGTACTGTTCACGGCATCGCTGTCGAAGTATGCTGATCCTGTCGCCGATCTGCTGGACCGGACTGGTTGTTTCCGATCTCGGCTTTTTCGCGAAGCGTGTGTCTTTCATCGAGGCAACTATGTGAAAGATCTTAGCCGGCTTGGCCGCGATATCAACAACACCATCATCGTGGATAATTCCCCCGCGAGCTACATCTTTCATCGCGACAACGCTGTTCCTGTGGGTTCATGGTTCGACGATCCTAACGATACTGAACTTTTAGAGCTGATCCCGTTTTTCGAAGGCCTGAGCACTGTTCAATGTGCGGTGGACGTTCTAAGACAACCTGTATAACAGTTTCTCTCTCTCTCTCTCTCTCTCTCTCTCCCTCTCTCTCTCTCTTGCTTCCACTCGCTCACCTACTACCCTGTGCGTTCGCCGTACTGACTCTCCGGTGAGCCAATTGAAAGCTGGAGCCCATAACTCCGTTTTCAGTTCCTCTTGGTTCCTCTTGAAATGTCTCTAGCCCCTAAAGAATAATTTAAATTGCAAAATCAGATAACGGCGATCCAACGGTCTTTTATAGTATTTTTCCAGAATTTTCTATTCAATCCTGAACGCAACCTCATGCAAAACTTATTTTTAAAATAGATATTTTTTTTGAAAAACAAAGCTAACAGAAGCATTAAATCACAAGGAGATTCACTGTGTGTGAATATGAGTGTGTCAAATTTATGCATTATCACTGGACCCAGTCAGGTTTATTCCTAGCTACACTCTCCAACCCATTTTGCAAGAAGCACCAGAATGGCATACTGTAAAACTGGTTCTTATAATATAGAGTTGAATTTTAGTGCTGAAGAAGTCTTGTCTAAAATTTCTCACTGAATTGGTAATATTGTGAAGAAGATATAGTCAAGAACAACATACTTAATGTGAAAGCAGCCCATTGCTAAAATGTATCCCCATTAACCAGCTAATGGGTCCACATAAAATAGCTTATTTTCCCACTGGAAAAGCAATCTGTTTTGCACTAATGAGAAATACCTGTATGTATTATTAAACTGGTAAAAAAACCAGACAATCAACCTTACAAATCTGCATGATTTATGTGATTCTGTGCTTTGTTTGCATGTGCAAGGGTACCTCACTGTACTGTGAGAAAATCTAAATCATCTTGATACATCCTATGACAATCAACCTTACAAATCTGCATAATTTATGTGATTCTGTGCTTTGTTTGCATGTGGAAGGGTACCTCACTATACTGTGAGAAAATCTAAATAATCTTGATACATCCTATGACTTGTGTATATGTGTTCCATAAAGTCTGTGGAAAGATACTGACATACAGCTGGTGCTGTGTTTTGGAATATTTAGAAATTGTTATGTTGCCTGCTGCGGATGTTGGTAGACTGATTCTGTTTTTGTATCTATCAATAAGTACACCAGTATATGATGCTTTCTGGTAACTTTAGCACGTCCGATACTGGCAGTAGATTCTTTTTAGTGAGTTATAGGTGTACACTGCAAGAAAAATTATCAAAGGATTTGTCAAACTAGTCCTTTAAGCAAAAGCTTAAACCACACCAGTACCAGGCTAATCAAGTTAATGTTTGCCATTTGACTAAAGCTAATTATGCAAATGGTTTTCTTCAACTAGTAGGCCATGGCCTCTTCTTTGTGTTGGTGACCATACATGCATGCACATGTTTACCACATCATGATGTGCACAAGAGCCTCACTCCTCAGTTTCAGAAATCTTTTTTGGGGAAGGGGGTGAAGGTGTAAGTTTAAATGAATGTTTAAGTGTACCGTAGATGTATTGATATGAAACTGAGTACAGAGTTCTGTTTGCACAATAACATAGCAAGGCCTCGGTTCATGTATATCAGAGTATGATACATGATCATGATATGACTTGCTAAATCTGAGAACCCTAAACAGTCAGAATAACAATAGATTTCAAGTTGAGAAATTTCAAGTGTTGGAAGAAAATTTTAAAATTGGGCTACAGGTGTATCAATATCCATCTGTGAAGTTGATGAACTTTAACTTAATGGCCTTTAAACATTTTTCTTGTTTCTCAGGCAGCCAAAACAGATTCACGCATACTCTGCTCTTCTGGTGCATGTGTTTGAATACCGAACCTCAAGGAAACTTCATAATTACCAAGACCAGTGACATAGGGGCACTCCACTCCTATCAAAGTGGTAAAAACCTGTCAAAATAGCACTTTTTGGCTCTTACAAATCCAAAAATTTCTCTGTGGAGCATTCCCTTGGACCCCCTCTTACAGTCATCCCAGAATAACTGTATTTTGGTACACTTGTATTCAGTTTCAACTACTGAAAAATTGACAAAATTTCTTAATGGTCCTTTCCATGATTTGGTTGCAATAGTAGAGGTAGTCTCAGGCCAACATAAAACCCTTCATCCACTTATATCACTTTAGCATGATGGCACGATCAGCAAACTTTAACAACAGTTAAATTTAACAATTTTAGCAGTTTACCCCAAATTATTAAAGTTTCATGCTGTGTAATCCAAGTTTTTGTAATCATTTTACCATCCTCAGAATTGTGAATTGTTAAACTAAAATGTTATTAAAAAAAATCGGTTTTGTGAAACCATTAAATGCAATAGTCTGATACTTTACCAGGTTTACAGTATGCCCACCAGTTAGCAAATACAACTATACACCGCTGCCAATCGAAATCCCTTATACCTGTGAGAATAACACTTGACAAAAGAGATAAATTTCGTTAACTGAGCGTCTTTCAGTAAGGATTTATTTTCAGTACCACCATACTGAATGCAGTGGGCCGAGCATCCTTATAAAACATTTAGGAGCTGTGCATACTACAGATTAAGCAACATTGCCCCAGGAAACTGTTGAAGTTGAGTGAAAAACCAAAAATTTCTGCTCACCGCCCTGTTATCAGGGACAAATCACAAACTCCAGCTCATCAACCCAGTATCTGTGAAAAATCACAAATTTCAGCTCAAACCCCAGTATAAGTCAAAAATCACAAATTTCAGCTCACCACCTCATTATCAGTGAAAAGTCACAAATTCCAGCCCACCACCCCGGTATCAGTGAAAAATATCAAATTCCACCTCACCACCCTAGTATCGGTGAAAAATCACAATTTGCAGCTCACCACCTTGGTATCAGTGAAAAATCGCAACTTCCAGCTCAACCACCCCAGTAACAGTGAAAAATTACCAATTCTAGCTCACCACCCTGGGATCAGAGAAAAAATGACAAAATTTTAATTAACACTTACCACCCCGGTATCAGTGAAAAATTATCTATTCAAGCTCACCGCCCCCTCCCCCTATTAGTATAAAATCACAAACTCCAGCTCACCATCCCAGTAACAGTGAAAAATCCTCAATTCTAGCTCACCACCCCAGGATCAGAGAAAAGTCACAAATTAAAGCTCACCACCTCATTATCAGTGAAAAATCACCTATTCCAGCTTACCACCCCTATATCAGTGTAAAATCACAAATTCCAGCTCACCACTCCAGTAACAGTGAAAAATTGACCAATTCCAGCTCACCACCAGGGTATCAGTGAAAAATCGCAAATTCCAGGTAACCACCCCGGTATCAGTGAAAAATCAGAAATTCCAGCTAACCGCCGTAGCAGTCAAAATCACAAATTCCAGGTGACCACCCCGGTATCCGTGAAAAACCACAATTTCCAACTCACCACCTGGGTATCACTGAAAAATCACCAAATCCACCTCACCACCCCACTATCAGAAAAAATCACAAATATACACCTCACCACCCCACTATCTGTGAAAATCACAAATTCCATCTCACCACCATGGGATCACTGAAAAACCACCAATTCCAGATCACCACACCAGTATCAGTGAAAACTCACGACATCAAGCTCACCACCCCGGTATTAGTCAAAAATCATAAGTTCCAGCTCACCTCCCCAGTATCAGTGAAAAATCACAACTTCCAGGTCACCACCCCGGAATCAGTGAAAAATCACAAATCCCAACTCCCAACCCTGATACCAGTGAAAAATCACAACTTTCAGCTTACCACCCCAGTACCAGTGAGAAATATAAAAATGCAAGCTACCCACCCTGGTATTGGTGAAAAATCACAAATTCCAGCTCATCATCTCAGTATTGGTCAAAAGTCAAGAATTCCAGTTCACCACCCCGGTTTCATTGGAAAGTCAGAAATTCCAGCTCACAATCCCTGGTATCAGTGAAAAATCCTAAATTCCAGCTCACCACACTGGTATCAGTGACTCTGAAAAGCACCAATTCCAGCTCACTACCCCGATATCAGTTAAAAATCACAATTTCCCTGTCACAACCCCACTATCACTGAAAATGCACAAATTCCAGGTTACCAACCCACAATCAGTGAAGAATCAGAAGTTTCAGCTCACCACTCTGGTATCAGTGAAATGTCACAAATTTCAGCTCACCATTCTGTTACAGTCAGAAATCACCATTTGAGCTCACAACTACAGTATCCGTGAAAACCCACCAATTCCAGTTATCACTCTGGTATTATTGAAAAATAATAAATTCCACGTAACCTATACCCTGTACCACTGAAAAATCAGAAATTCCTGATCAGTACAAGTAGCAGTCAAAAATCACAAATTTCAGCTGCCACCCAGGTATAAGTGAAAAATCAGAAACTCCAGCTACCCATCTCTGCATCAGTGCAAAATCATGAATTCCAGTTCACCACCCCAGTATCAGTGAAAAATCACAAATTACAGCTAACCAACACTGTATCAGTGAAAAACCACCAATTCCAGCTCAAAACACCAAAATGAATGAAAAATCACAAATCCAGCTGAACATACCAGTATCAGTGAGAAATCACAAATCCACAACACCAACCTGGTATCAACCAAAAATCACAAATTTCAGCTGACCACACCAGTATCAATGAGAAATCACAAATTCCAGCTCACCATCACACTACCAGTGAAAATTCACCAATTCCAGCTCACCACAACCGTATCGATGAAAATTCACAAATTCCAGCTCACCACCCCACTATATCAGTGAAAAATCACAGATTCCAGCTGAGCACCCCGGTATCTGTGAAAAATCACAAATTCCAGCTCACCATTCCACTGCCAGTGAAAATACACCAATACCAGCTCAACACCTCAGGAACAGTGAAATTCACGACTTCCACCTCACCATCTTGGTATCACTTAAAAATCACAACTTCAAACTCTCCACCCCGGTCTCAGTATGAAAACAGAAATACCAGCTCACCACCCTGGTATCGGCGAAAAATTAAAATTTCCACCTCACCACTCCCATAACAGTTGAAAATGACCAATTCGAGGTTACCCTGGCTCACACATTACAGCTCACCACCCTGGTATCAGTGAAAAATTATCAATTCCAGCTCACAACACCAAAATCAGTGAAAAATGGCAAATTGCAGTTCACCACCACAATACCAGGGAAAACTAATAAATTCCAGCTCACCACCCTGATATCGGTGAAAAGTCACAAATTCCAGCTGAAAACACCAAAATGAATGAAAAATCACAAATTCCAGGTCAACACCCCAGTATCAGTGAACAATCACAAATCCAGCTCACCATCCCAGTATCAGCCAAAAATCACAAATTCCAGCTCACCACACTGGTATCAATGAAAAATCAGAAATTCCAGCTTACCACCACGATACCAGTGAGAATTCACCAATTCCAGCTCACCACCCCAGTAGCAGTGAAAAATCACAAATTCTACCTCACCACCTCAGTGTGAGTGACAAATTACAAATTCCATCTCACCAGCGCCATATTGATGAAAATTCACAAATTCCCACTCACCTCCCAAGTATCAGTGAAAAATCACAACTTCCAGCTCAGCACCCCAGTATCAGTGAAAATCACAAATTCCAGTGAGCACCCAAGTATCTGTGAAAAATCACAAATTCCAGTGAGCACCCCAGTATCTGTGAAAAATCACAAATTCCAGCTCACCATCCCACTGCCAGTAAAAATACACCAATACCAGCTCAACACAGCGGAAAAAGTGAATATTCATGACTTCCAGCTCACCATCCTGGTATCATTGAAAAATTATAAATTTGAGCTCTACAGTGAGAAATCACAAATTCCACCACACCACCCTGGTATCAGTGAAAAAATACAAATTCCCACTAACTACCCCGTATCAGTGAAAAATCAGCAAAATCTAACTCATCACCCCTGATCAGTCGAAAATGACCAATTCAAAGTCACCACGCTGGTATCAGTGAAAAATCATAAATTCCACCCCACCATCTGCTATCAGTGAAAAATCACAAATTCCAGCTCCCCTCCCCAGTATCAGTGAAAAATCACAAATTCCAGCTCACCATCCCGATGACTGTGCAAACACACCAATACCAATGCAACACACAGGAAACAGTGAAAACTCACAACTTCCAGCTCACCATCCCGGTATAACTGAAAAATCACAAATTCAAGCTCTACACCCTGGTGTCAGTGAGAAATCACAAATTCCAGCTCATCACCCCAGTATGAGTGAAAATTACAAATTCCAGCTAACCACCCCGTATCAGTGAAAAATCACAAAATTCCAGCTCACCACCCTTGTATCAGTAAAAAATGACGAATTTAAGGTCACCATGCCAGTATCAGTGAAAAATCACTAATTCAAGCTCACCATCCCGAATCAGTGAAAATCACAAATTCCATCTCACCACCCTTGTATCAGTGAAAAATTACAAATTCCGGCTCACCACCCAGGTATCAGTGAAAAATTACAAATTCCAACTCAACCACAGTGTTGGTGAAATTTCACAAATGCCAGCTCACCACCCTGGTATAACTGAAAATCACAAATTTCAGGTCACCACCCTGTTCTCGGTGAAAAATCAGCAATTCCAGCTAACCATCCTGGTATCTGTGAAAATTCACATATTACAGCCCACCACTCTGGTATCCGTGAAAAATTCCCAATTCCAGCTCACCACCCCGGTATCAGTGAAAAATCACCAATTCAACCTCAAAATCCTGTTTTCAGTGAAAATTCAAAAATTCCAGCTCACCAGCCCGGTATAAGAAAAAAACCCACAAATTTGGGTTCACTGACTTGGTATCAGTGAAAATGATCAATTCCACCTTACCAACCAAAATTACAAATTCCAGCTCACCACCCTGGTATCAGGCGACAATCACGAATTCCAGCTCACCACCCACACATTAGTGAAAAATCACACATTCGGGCTCACCAATCCAGGAACAGTGAAAAACTACAAATTCCAGCTCACCACCCTGGGATCTGTCAAAAATCACCAGTTCCAGCTTGCTGCCCCAATATCAGGGAAAAATCACAAATTCCAGGTCACCTCCTTGGTCTCAGTGAAGAAGCACAACTTTCAGCTCACCACCCCTGTATCAGTGAAAATTCACCAATTCCAGCTAACCACCCCAGTATCAGCAAAAAATCAAAAATTCCACCTGAAAACTGTGTTATCAGTAAAAAATTACTAATTCCAGCTCACCACCCAGGTATCAGTGAAAAATCAAAAATTGCAGCTCGCCACCCTGGTATCAGTGAAAAATCACAAATTTGGGCTCACCACCCTGGTATCAGTGAGAAATCACAAATTTAAGCTCACCACCATGGTAACAGTGAAAAATCACAAATTCCACCTCACCATACTGGTATCAGCAAATCTCTGCCGCTGCTGAGCACATGATCACGTTGGGCCACCAATTAGACTGGGACGAGCCACACATCCTAGCAATGGAACATGACACGATACGCCACTGCGTTCATGAGGCGTTAGCAATCCATGTACACGACAAAACAGTAAATAGAGAGAACGGACTGGAGCTCAGCAAGCTCTGGCTGAACTTGGTAATGAACATGTCACACACACACACACACACACACACACACACACACACACACACACACACACACACACACACACACACACACAC
>JAOWAW010113034.1:0-13445 GCA_028565695.1 Nicola tetela
GTCTGGACGAGACAGTTGTTTCGCTAATCGCAACCCTGCCGTTCGATCAAGAAAGCGACCAGGAGGACCTGGAAAAGCAGGCGTACTTAGAGTGTCAAACTAACGAAATCTTCGAGGCGTTTCAGTTCTTCATGCGACATCAAAAGCAAGGAGAATCTCTCTCGGAATACACCACGGTTCTGAAATCACTGTCGCGGACGTGCAACTTCGGAAGCCTCCGAGAGCGCCTCGTACGAGATACGATCGTATGCGGAATACACAACAAAGCGCTTCAAAAGTCGCTGCTCGCGGACTCGAAGTTGACACTGAAGACCTGTGTCGACAAATGTAGAGCAGAGGATCGGTCAAGCAAGATGGTGCGGCGAATTCTCGACTCGCGAGGTTTGACAACTGCAACAGGTCGGTCCAAAGAGGAAGAGGAGATTCACTACGCCTCCTCGTCCGGAGCGAGGGCGAATGGGGCTGACCGCATAGAATGGAGAACCGATAGATTTACCAATCGCTCTAAAGGAGCGAGTGTCACCAAGCAGTACAAACAGTGCATATCATGTGGTAGGCACCATCCCGCAGGAAGGTGCCCAGCATATGGTAAGATCTGTCGCAAATGTGGTCGCCATAACCATTTTGCCGCCGTGTGCTCGCGGACACGAGGAAAGCATGTGCAGGTGAGACAACTTGAAAATGTACCGAACCGAACGAAGTATATCTGTGAAGAGGAGTCAGAATGCGCAAGCGCCAGCTGCGGCAGGAGAGAGGAGCTGTTCGGCGTGGACGTGGTTGCTGCTATGACTCGTCAACAATGTAGTCCCCAGGGCCAAGATAAGATTTTTGCGACGCTGGAAATACGGGGAAAGCCAATATGTTTCCAAGTGGATACGGGTGCGACTTGTAATGTTATTACACGCGACAAACTGCCCAACTCGGTGGCGCTTAGACCTTCCGACGTCGTGCTAAAGTTGTATGACGCCACATACCTAAAGCCAGAAGGGGTGTGTACAACTGAACTTCGAAACCCAAAGAACTCCCAATGTCACACAGCGGAGTTTGTTGTCCTCACGCAACCAGGATTTACTCCTCTTCTTGGAGCAAGAGCGGCACAATAGTTGGACCTGGTAGCAGTTCAGACGCATAGCATCATGACAATGGACGAAAACAGGCACGCATCCGCAAACAAGCCACAAGCTCTGGCAAAGAGTGAACCAGGACAACATGGCCAAAGACAACTCATGAGAGGTCAAGTTCTTGCTCAGTTCAATCATGTGTTCAACGGACAACTGGGTAAACTACCTGGTCAAGTTAAACTGGAAACAGACAAAATGCTGGCTCCTGTGCAACTGCCACCTCGCAAGGTACCTCTAAGTGTGAAGGATGAGTTACAACAGGAACTACAGCGACTGATAGAGCTTGGAGTGCTTGAAGCTGAAAACAATCCAACCGACTGGGTCTCCGCATTGGTCATCACCAGAAAACCCAATGGAAGTATGCAGATATGCCTTGATCTGCAACCCCTAAACAAGGCCTTGAGGTGAAGTCATTATTTGTTACATGTACTGGATGATATTCTACCAGCTCTAGGTGGTACAAAGATATTCAGCATCTGTGACTTAACAGTTTTTGGCATTTGGAGCTTGATGTGTCCTCAAGTTGCTTGACAACGTTCAACACCCCTTTTGGCAGATTTCAATGGAAGAGACTTCTGTTTGGTGTTTCACCTGCGCCAGAGCTATTTCAGTGACATCTGGACAAAGTACTTGAAGGCCTCAAAGGAGTTGACACTATTGCGGATGATGTCCTAGTCTAGCTGTGGGAAAGGTCAAACACTACAGGAAACAGAGAGAAACCATGATGAGAACTTGATGGCACTGTTGAATCGATGCAGGGACAGAAACATCAAGCTAAACCCAACAAAATGCTGCTTCAAGGAGACGAAAGTATCCTACTGTGGCCATTTGGTCACTGCAGGAGGTCTTCGAGCGGACCCAAGAAAGACCGCAAGTATTGCTAAGATGCCGCCACTCACAGACGTTGCAGGTCTCAGGCGGGATTCTTGGGTATGATAAACTACCTTACTTGTTTCTTGCCCAGTCTTGCAGACCTCTGTAAACCACTGAGGGAACTGTTGGCCCAAGATGTAGCTTGGCACTGGACAGACAAGCATCAGGCAGCAATGAGAAGAGTTTGCGATGCGGTAACACAAACGCCAGTACTTTGTTATTTTGACAGAAACAAGCTGATACTTGTCCAATGCGATGCATCCAGCACAGGCCTGGGTGCAGTACTCCTGCAGGAAGGAAGACCTGTTGAATTCACAAGTCGAGCCCTCTCTGGTGCGGAATGGAACTATGCACAGGTTGAGAAGGAGCTGCTGTCGATCCTTTTCGCACTGGAGCATTTCGATCAATATGTGTATGGCCAGGAGATCATTGTGGAGAATGACCATCGGCCACTTCAGATTATAGCAAGGAAGCCTCTAGCCAGTGCCCTAAAACAGCTACAACGAATGTTTTTGAGATTGCAGCGGTATCAATATACGATCAACTATCGGCCAGGCAAGGAGGTTGTCATAGCAGATGTGCTATCAAGAGCACACACATCAGCCGGGAAGGACTCATGCCAATTCGAAGAAGTGGCACAGTCTGACAGTGAGAGGATGTTGGAAGAAGTACACGCTATTGAGGAGGCCCGTATCTCAGCCTCTTTCTTGGAGCAACTTAAGGCAGAAACCGCTGTGGACCCCCAGATGCAAGCATTGAAGGAAATCATCATTCAGGGTTGGCCAGAGGAGAAGACCCAGCTCCAGGCAGACTTGAAAGTCTACTTCAGTATTTGGAATGAGCTCACGGTAGAGGACGGCCTGATTCTGAAGGATTATGGGTTCTTGTACCACACAACTTAAGGCCGGCAGCTCTCAAGCGCATTCATCTAGCACACATTGGGAGAGAGGGGTGCATAAAACTGGTTAGGGAGCATGTTTTCTGGGTGGGTATGACAGCTCAGATTAAGGATTTTGTCAACTGTTGTGAGGCGGGCCAGGCCTTTCCACAAAAGCAACAACAGGAGACTATCAAACAAGAAACTCTACCATGCCATCCCTGGCAGAAGGTGATGTGCGACCTCATGGAGATCAGCGGGGTACACTATCTTGTCTCAGTGGATTATTATAGTAACTTTGCAGAACTTGATCAACTGGACTCGACAGTCACATTGGCCATCACGACAAAGTTAAAGCAATACTTTGCTCAATACGGCATGCCGGATGAGGTACACAGTGATAGTGGACCACAGTTTAGTGGTGAAGAGTTCAAAGAATTTGCGAGAACCTGGCAGTTTAAACACCAGACATCCAGCCCAGGGTATCCCCAGTCCAATGGGAAAGTGGAAGATGCCATGAAGACCCTCAAGGAGTTATCATGCAAGGCAGCACATGCTGGCCAAGATCCATGGAAAGCTTTGTTGGATTTCTGCAATACACTGTCACAGGGCTTCCAGATGAGTCCAGCACGGAGATTCCTCAGTCACAAGACAAAAACAGCACTACTGACTCACCCAGCAAAACTGACCCCTGATTTTCCAGACTCAAGACAGTTCCTTAGGAAAGAGCTAGAGCAACAAGCCACAACCTTCAACAGACGTGCAAAAGACCTCCAACCATTACAAGCGGGTGATGTAGCCAGGATGTAACCAAAATGACGGGGTCTCCCATGGATCAGAGTACAGGTGATACGTCAAACGGGACCACAATCATATATAGTACAAACAGAGCAGGGAAGAGTGTCCAGCGAAACAGGCAGTTTTACGCCATTGTCCTTCTGGAGACACGTTCGATCAGGGTGACGAAGAGGACGAGGTGTGGTATGAAGAAGGGGAACAGTCAGCAACATCAGATGAGGAAGAGGGAGAGAGTGAGGAGGATGTGCCAGAGCAAGATGAAGGAGAAGACAGCTCAGAGGAAGAGGGACAAGGCATGACTGAAGCATCACCTTACATAACCAGGCATGGTAGACTCGTCCAGGTGCTGACTTACCTAAAGGACTACATCCAATAGCAACAGCAAAATAAAAGAAAGGGAGATCTGACGAGAGATAGAAAGTGTCAATGCACCTGTTGTGTTAATAGTGTCAATAAACCTGTTGTGTCAGTAGTGTCAAGTTAATTAACCTGTGGAGTAATAGTGGCAATATGGTATTATGTCTTAGTGCTAGTCTTCCCTAGTATCTGTGTGTATAAAACAGCCCTTTTGTGTCTGCCTTGTTTGTTCTTTCTCTCTATCTCTCTGACATGTAAATATGACATCAGTGTTCAGCCAACTTGATGGACTGAGTGCCTTGTCAGACCAAGGGCTCTTTTGAACATTTAATACAATAGTGACCATAACAAGGCCTCTGTCGTAGACTCTTGTGGTCTGATTTCAGCCAAATTGCAAACTGCCATGGCATGAGTGTCTTACTAAGTAGACAGCTGTCTGGTCCAATATTGTTTCTGCTGCAATAGTGAGAGATTTTGGGATACCAGCTAAGTATGCTTATTGGCACATACCAAGCACCCTTCAGAAACGTCTAGATAACTTGACTTGGCCTTTCCAGCCCAAATGATGCAGTGCCATCATCAATCCTGTTATGAATAGGAACTGCATTTGCTAATACTGCTTTGTGTGGAAGATGACTGGGCTCAGCTGCCATTGGGCCATTGACTGCAGGCTGTATGTATGTGACTCCGGATAACCAAATCGGATCCGGTGGTTTTTCCAAAGCGCCAGGTCAGCGTGCCTGATTAATTGATTCAAAAACACATGTAATTAATCAGCGCTTGATCAATTTATAAATTGCCTGGATGGTTACAGCACTAGTGTAGTGGTACTTCTTGATCAAGTAGTGCTTGCTTACCAGCATGCACGATGTAGTCTTTGATAATTTCTCTAGTGGGCACAGTACTAGTAGTTGCTAATCAGGCAGTTGATGCAGGACATGAGTGCACGTAGAGGGTTTGTCAACCTTTCTGAATCAACACTAAAATACTTGAACTGAAAGGAATAATCTGAATTGTTTTATGTTTCCTTCCCGCAGTCCTAGGCCTCTGGCCTATGTACCGCAGCCATACATGTACGTCCATCAGATCAGCGCTAAAATAATATAATTGCCGCCGTCAGGTCCGTAGGGGCTAAGGAGGGCTCCACAGACGATTACTTCGCGCCCGTCTGTCTGTGTGTATATCTGTCCGCCATGCTGCAACAGTTGCTAGCCAGCGTGCGCTAATCGCGTCTTTTCTCCTCATCAAAATGTATGGTAGGAAGACGTACATACTTCAACCGAGCCTAGCCATGCAGAGCAGTTGCAGCTGTTTGTAATGTATGCCATGAGCCGAGGTCTACCTTTCTAAATACATCGTCAGAGCTCGAGAAAAACCTTTCCGAAGCCGTGTGAAAAAAGGGAAGGGGGACAAATCTACTGAGACGCCAGCTCAGGCTGTGGTCCGTCCAAGTCAAGCTTGCTCCTTTGCCTTACCAGCGTAGCAAAATCAGAGTCAGCTGAGCCTCTCAGTACCGGGCCGACTCTCTCTAGTCAAACTTGCTCCTTTGTCTAACTGGATAACCAGATACCGTAGCAAAATCAAAGTAAGCCTAACCTCTGCCCGGGCCGACTCTCCCCGAGTCGTTTGCCTATCGATCGGAGCACTGAACTTTTGAAAGTGTTTTTCTCTGATATCGATAGCGATAGGGAGTCCCGGGCCCACCGCTGATTCGATTGCAGCTGTTGCCGTGAGCTCTGAACTCTTGACGGAAAGGGCCACATGACTCACGCAGTTGAATGCATGCAGGTGGATTTGGTAACTTTGGTTCTGCCGAGCTGCAACATTTCCAGCATGCCGACACTGCGCTTCGCGCACGTAGGTTTGTTTTAGTCGCGTCTTCAAGATCTGAGTACATGGCAGAGTGCATGATGAGCATGAGCTCAAGGAACTCCGTCGCTGTAAACACAATTACAACCTCGTTTGTCCCAACCAAAGCAGTTTAGCTTTGTTGCAACTTGTAGCAGCCCGGTCCTAGTCCTGTATGCAACGTAGAGCTTCAATGCATACGAGTGCTTCAATGTTGACATCCGCCTGCGACGGCTCCATGCGCACGCCACTTGTTACCGGTATAATTATACTACTTACACTAGCTAGTAACGCTGAACCTAGCCTGGCGACTGATTTTGTCGGCCATTTTTCTTTCTAAAATGGTGCCGTACGTACGAGCGTTCCATTATACTGGCTCTCTGCATTGGCCTAAACTGTGAGAAGTGTCGACATCGCTTGCTCGCACTCTCACGATCGACACCTCTGGCGGGCCGGCTGTGTCAGGCGGAAGCGAAGTGATTGTCCAAGTGAAGGTACTGGTACGTCGACGTTCGCTTGCTACTGTCCTTGTCAGTGACTCACTTCAATATGTGTGTATGTGTTTTCATACCACACCACAATATGGGCACGCCGACCCTTCCGTTTGCGAGGTGTGCTCGTGCTCCTTTACCGGCCTGCCGCCGCACCGAGCGAAGTTTTTTCCCACGCCCGCACTCTTGAGTGCAACCCCAGTACAAGAGGGATCGGCCTGTCTACACTACTGCAAAGATCATGATCGATGGGATGGATGCACGCTGCTCTGAGCGGCTCCACAACTCTGTATCGCTTTTCAAGTTTAGTCTAGTTTGTTTGCTTTAAGGCATCCCCAACACTCGGAGGACATACATGTAGGTCCTGCGTGGTCGAGGGGGTCTCCGTAATTCGTAGCGGTAAATTCCAAAGGAGACAAAGTGTCTGAGCCGTTATGAGGATGTAGCAGAGCAAGAATCGAGCTGAATACGTGTATACGTAGTACGTGAATATCTGCGTCTGTCTCGCTAATCTTCTTCAACCGCATGCTGGCTCAGTTGAGTTTGAGTTTGAAATGATGGATTAAATTGTCCAGGTAAAGAGTTCCAGACCACTGCCGACACAAAGAAGAACGATTGTAGCCGACGGGTGCAGAGAAACTTGCGAAATGATAAGTTGATATGACTTTTGTTGGCCTCAGAAAGTCATTGAAGAAGCCATCTTGAACATAGATGATTCCTCGGGGGAGGGGGCAATTTTGTAGTAAGGAGTGTAGTATTCATGCACAAAGGACAGCGCGACGCCACCGGAGAGATGGGCAGTCCAGTTGCTTTAAAAGGACGTTCTTCGGTGTTGTCCACTCGCCAAGCAGTAAACAGCGGGCTATATGCCCGCTTACATACAGCCAAATTACGCCGTAGCTACAGATATGTCATGTCCGCTCAGGTATGCATGACCGTCCGACCATGTAGACTACCATGGCCCACATGTATTCAGGGTATTTGGCACCACCCACCATGCATAGTAGACGCACAATTGCACATATGCATAGTACTGTTGCTGAGTGCTCACGCAGAGTCGCACTCCTGCTGTCTTTGGTCGCATTGTACATGGAGTGTATATCTTAGTAACCCACAAGCAAGCAGTGTTCACGGTGGATCTGCTACGACTGTACGCCGTACCACAGTACCAGCCGTACGATGATTAGCCCGTTGCCGCTGAGTCCACAAAGTGGGGCACGCTCAGGTTCTCACAAATGAATCCCACCTCTGCCAGCACTTTTACAGGTGCAGTCAAATCACAAAGACCATTGGCGCACGTACGAGTTGAGTTTTATTTCATGAGAAAAGTGAAAGTAAAATGTACAAGTACTTTTTGAAGGGCATTGTAAAAGATTCAAAGTTTTTTGACATTCAGACAAAAGTGCAGTGCTACAGAGGCCAGTGCAGAGCAGCGATTGGTTAGGACAGCGCTTTCACCTTTCGAAAGGAATCTAGATATAGTCACTGCGGAGTACTGAAGCGAACTGGATAGAAATCTCATCCAGCGAAAGAGAGGCAAATGGAGAGGAAGAGAGAGGTGTGAATACCGGTAGTAAGGAAGAAGCTGGCTTAACGTGAAACAGGGAACCTTCCACGAAGATCTGCGCTGTCGCACCGCGCATCGCCATACGGCTGCACACACAGATGTCGCGTTACTTCTACTTCCCCTGTCTTCTACATCAGAGTTTTAGTGTTATGTACATGTGGCCTCACTCATTTTCCGGTCATTCCACCTGCCGCCATTGTCGAATTCATGTCATCGCTCGCCGAAGACACTGACGACATGGACATGGACTGAGAACGGGCCAGTCTCACCTTGCTCGACGGGCTTCTTGTCTTCACGCCTACTCCGTCAGCTCTTTCGGGCAAGCACGTCGTCGCCACAAGAACAAGGAAAGCGAAAGCCGAGTAAACGCGAAACATCCTTTCTGTTTCAGTCGGACTACTCGCGAGTTCTTTCCTGAGTAGACCGCGCGCTGGTCGTGTTCAGTAAACGTTGGCTTGCGAGTAGCTTTGTAGTTCCGACGATCCGACGGCGAAGAATTAACTGCTGTTTTCGCAGCTAAGACGAGCTCCTTTTATTCTCATCGTTTGCCCGCTTGAAGTTCATTAAAAAGAATCGTTCTGCACCGTGCGATCGCAAATCGCTCTCTTTCACTAGCTCCAAATCTGAAATCTAAACCGATGGTGATGCCGTATCAGTGCCATAAAAATCCAATGACTCTGGGCAATACGATTCCACTCTATAAGCGTATGACCGCCTCAATACCGGCAGTCCAACAAATAGGCCGATCAAGTTGAAAAACGATTCGCCTGGGACGGTGAAGTGGCACTACATGATAAGGAGTTTGAACCAGTGCTTTCCTTGTATATTTTGAAGTGGTCGAGAGTGTACGTTCTAACCGGCGGGGTGTTGTAATATTTAAGCCCATTATTACACCATTTCGATTGTGGATTAGCTATAGCTGGGGGTCTTTAGCTGGGTGCGTAGCTAGACATCAGCGGCTAACTTGTACAGATCATATCAAGACAACACGTTTCGCCTACCAGTTAGCTTCATACACTACGTACATATGTAGGTTCAAGTCGGGCCCGACGGCACAAAGTCCGATCAAGACTCTGAGTTGACTCAGTTCGGTGAATTCGACAGTTCAACAACATGTGAAGCACACCTCAATCAGATTGTCTAATTTAATTGTATCTCCTTCGGCACAGTAGAGTGACTTGTGCCTGCGGACTGACTTGAACTCGGTATCAAGTACTATTCGTTATAAGTGATAGGCAGAAGAGCTTGAGGAATACGTAATCGGTTCGTAATTTATCATCTCAGCCAGTCTCTTCATCGAGAGGATCAGCTAGTCAAACATTATGCAGATGAGCTTTTCATCGATAGCTTATTCTGATGCTCAACTGTACATTTATATGGTGTTTCATCGATCGCAATTCGCGGGCAGTGAGATCCGCTACTACACTGTGGAAGTATCTTAAGCCGCAGAGTGGTAAGTGGAGCAAAGAGTGATAGGATTCCCAACAAGTTTTCAACATGATATTGTTCCTTTGTAAGGTCCATCACCAAGTGGGGGCAGATTGTTCATTCATGGAGCCGTTGCCAGCTAGTTTTCTTTCAACTGAATGCAGATACAGACAAGAACTTTTCTATTTCACAAGAAGTTCTTGTCTTCTGTGTCCACTCGATTAGCGCATGCGCACGGCAATCTTTACCAACTGCTCATTGCGATCGCCAAGAAGAATCATGATTCTGCTGCAGAATTAGTTTAGGGGTTTTCCTGTATCGCCCCTTAATTTGCTGTGTCAGTTTAAAAAGTGGCCAATCTATTGCTCAGTGTTCTTACTATTAATTTGCTACTTGACGAGTTTTCGGAACTACATCAGCCACACGTCCAGCAACAGTATATATTCGGTTCACACTTTGAGAAGAGCGTTTTTATTTGGTAAAGGGAAACTGAAAACAACAAGTTTAAGTGCTCGTTGAAGCACATAGCAAATGAATGATTAGAGAAGTGACTATCAATAATGAGAAGAGTGTAGTAGTTGTATACTAGCGGAAGCCCGCCAGAGCCGGATGTAGCCCTGCCGAGACTAGCGACATCTTTGCGAGATAGTGTTAGCGTTTTGTAGGGCAAAACTATCGGGACGAAATCCGTTCAGCATTGCTTTGAAGTGCTCAAAGGAAGGATAGACATCACGCGAATTGGCCAGAGACATCAGTGCGCTGAGTGCCGGGGTGTATCGAAAGAGAAACTGCGCTGCATAGTGGTACATCCATCGTATTGCCTGCGAACATGCCTGTAAGACATCGTTACTTCTGCTGAATTCCCACCCGTAGTTGTGGCCTCACTTATTTTCCGGTCATTCCACCTGCCGCCATTGTCGAATTCATGTCATCGCTCGCCGAAGACACTGACGACATGGACATGGACTGAGAACGGGCCAGTCTCACCTTGCTCGACGGGCTTCTTGTCTTCACGCTTACTCCGTCAGCTCTTTCGGGCAAGCACGTCGTCGCCACAAGAACAAGGAAAGCGAAAGCCAAGTAAACGCGAAACATCCTTTCTGTTTCAGTCGGACTACTCGTGAGTTCTTCACTGAGTTGTAGACTGATTTCAAAGTTCGGTAAACGTTTTGGCTTGCGAGTAGGTTTGTGGTTCTGACGGTCAGACGGTGATGAACTGCTGTTTTCGCAGCTAAGACGAGCTCCTTTTATTCTGACCGTTTTCTGCCCAAGTAGCCTTTAAGTTACTAGGTATAGCGTAAGGGCTTATAACGCTGCTATCTAATCGTTGGTCCTCCCTCCCTCCCTCCCTCCCTCTCTCTCTCTCTCTCTCTCTCTCTCTCTCTCTCTCTCTCTCTCTCTCTCCCTGCTTTTCGACAAGTTCAACCAGAAACTCGTGTAGTCTTCGGCGTTTTGGGAAAAAAACCCAATCACGTTTAGACTGATGTGATCCCACTCTACAACTCCCTCGAGCTAGCTAGATCATCAAACAAATAGGTCAATCGATAAAAAAAATTATTGCCGCTTGATGTCGAAGAGCTCAGCCTTGATAACGTTGGATCGAGCATTTTCCATACACAGCTTGTAGGAGCTTAATCAGCGACTATCAGCCTAGCCAGCAGAGACAGAATCTGCTCTTTGAAAGATATACATGTACATGTAGGTGTATAAGCCGCCCCATGATCATGATCAGCGAGTTCGTGATAATACGGCAATAACCAGAGATGTTCGCTACCAATGACTTCGAGTCAATGATGAGCACGTCGAGCTCTGTGCCGGGTTCACGTTACATCTATCGACGAAATACAGTAGGACTACACAAAGTAAAGTTCGCATTCTAGTCTTGTTGCTGTTGGAAATAACCTCATGATTAAAACGCAAACAATGATCGACTATAGTCTCGTTTTCTAACTCTCCTTCGTTACAGCTGGGCCTGCGATGACCATGCAGTGCTCTCTTGAGAAATGCAGTGTTCAGTAGTGGCAATAAAGACTTGTTTTCAGCGCAGCAATCATTTCACACGCAATGGGTTAGAGGCAGGCAGAGGCAGGTCGTGCTATTGGCAAGTAAATACAGCAAAATGAAAAAGTACAAAAAAATGCAAGTGGGACTACGAAAAGCACCGTTTTCCGACTCAACGATTTGCGGCGAGTAGAGCCTTAGGTTACTTATGACTGACTGTCTTACAACAGGAGTGCATGTACTGTATCACCAGGTTAGCTATAGACAGTATCAGATTTATTCGCGTCCATGATCAAACACGTAGCCGAGGGGAGCATGAGGGGGAGGGGGAGAGGGAAGGGAGGGTGTATCAAAATTTGCCCTCCTAGTACAGAATGATTGCTTTGAAGTACGGCTATCCAACATGGAACAAACAGAACCTCCGAAAGCATCCTAAGCCTGAGATCAGATCTCTCCGTTTAGGTTGCTAGCATCCGGTTAATTTCTCCAAGTAAGCTTACCTGCAATGACTGGCCAATCAGCGCCGGCGAGGCTAAAAGACTGACAGCATTGCATGCATGGTTTGTTTTCCATTCATACCTTTACGGTATCGAGTAGATATTAGGCATTTGCGTCCACTAGTACTCGGGAGTCAATGGTTCATCGACGACAGATTTGTCGTTCGGGCACATGATCACTGCTAGCAAATACTAGTGAACGATCACCACGACTGGATAGCAACATTGATCAGTTTTTGTCAAAGTCGTCGATTGATCGTTGGCACGACCACAACAGATCATCTGAATGAATGTCCCTATTACCGGTACCTGGCTGCATGAAAAAGGTTCGAGGGGTCAAGACGATCATCTGCATGATGACAAAGCGGACTTAAAATCAGACACCTTATTAAGCTTGCAATATCTCGCGGTGCTGGAACAGTTTTCCAAATAATTTTTCGGAAACTTACTGTCATCAGAACGTAGCTTCAATCACTGCATTCGGCTTATCAGAATCCCAACCTGAACTATGATTGTTTTACTGTTGATAAACTCGTTCGATCACCGGTTAGGTCGACAGGTGTCGTGAAGACCTCCCAGACCATGCCGTCACCAATACATGATTTGTTTTAATCATTCGCCGGTTAGGTCGAGCGGTGCCGTGGAAGTCCTCCCAGACCAACCCCCACCATTGCGGTGACAATTCATTTTAGGCGGAGGGATTTGTATGGACAACCACGACCCATCCCACCCAAGCAGCCGGGCTCACCCTGCAGCAATGCCAAGTTTGGTGGTAGGGGAATAACCAACTGCATACGTGTAACTGCTCCGAGTGTTCAGGGTGATTTCTTTTTTTGATTTGAGAAGGAGCTCGAGGAAACCGAAGAACCCTGAGGAAACCCTCGGACGAAGGCAAGGAAGAAACCGCAAACCTTTCTGATATGTGTGGCCAGTAGCGGATTTGAACCCGGTACCCACAGAGGTCAGAGTCAGACGCTTTAACGCATCTGCCAACCCGACATTGACAATTAGGCACAGGGATATTTGCATGGACAATCACGACCCTTCCTACTCAAGCAGCCAGGCTCACCCAGGCTGCAGCGATGCCAGGTTTACTGAGGGTCCAGTGAGGGGGGAAATGACCAGCTGCATGGCTGCTTTAGAGTGTTACGGATGATTTCTTTTTCATTTGAGAGAAGGACACCGGAGAACAGGAGTAACCTTTTGGATACGGGCAAGGATGAAACCACGAACCTTCCTGATATGTGTGGCCATGGCAATTTTGAACCGGCACTCCCCCGAGAGTTAAAGCTCGATGAAAGACAACGCAGACTTAGGGTAGACTTAATGTACTGTCGCTTGAACTTCACCAGTTTATACAGAGGTCCGGCGGTTATATGCATGTGCGTGCATGACTGATCCCTGCTGCCAGTCAGCATGTAGTCTACATGACGAAGTCCGCTTTTGCCGCACGGAGAGTAGAGACCTTTAGACGTACGTATTACGTTGGTCAAGAACATCTAATCTACAACTTCCGTGTTTATACAAGGTCATTCGCTGTTTACTTAAATCTAAATCATCAACAATTCCCAACAAAATGTCCTCTGA
>JAOWAW010113045.1:0-13445 GCA_028565695.1 Nicola tetela
AGTATAATATATCGACACCTTGCCGAGCCTCAGTGACCAACTTTGAGTATAGTAGAGTCAGTAAAGCGGTCGTTTAGCAGGTCGAGGAGGCGAAGGCAGTCATTGAATAAGCCAAGCTGTGCTCTAGAAACGATCTCGAGCCCTCTGTGGCTATTCCAAGTCCAGACGGTTGCCCTTATAGTCAACGAACATGTCTTCACCTGAAAAGGACAGTGAGCTCAAGGCAGGCCACCCACCCGCTGTCAAAGCTGGAGGAATGCGAGTTGTCACGAAGGCGCATGCTCATCAATCACCAGCTGAAAAGCCTGCGTCCGCCGAACCAGAATTACCCGCAGAAGATGCTGGCCCGCTGATTGTTAGCGGCGCTGTTGCGAAGGGTCACAAGGACTTCCCGAAAGAAGCTGTTAAATCCTTTCACGAGAAACCCCTTCCACATGCGGAGAAGAGACCGAATCCACCAACACACCATCATATTCAGCAGCCGCAACGTCGTTAGGCTGGCTATCGGTCACGACAACACAACAGTATGGTCTGGAAAAGTACTGACTGTGTTGTCATCAAGCGAACCGTCTGCGTACCGAGACTGCTGAAGAATTTTACAAGAACTCTGAACCCAGTGAGTGCATAAATCCGGCACATGCTTTAATGTGCTTGACCTGATTTTTGTTTTTTTTGTTTGTTTTTTTTTGAAAATGATTGCGTTCTCACTCTCTCCTCCTCGTCTCTCCGTCCGTTCATCCTCTTCTTCTTCCTCCTCCTCGGCCCCTCCTACACCACAGGCTTCTCCTCTCTCTCTCTCTCTCTCTCTCTCTCTCTCTCTCTCTCTCTCTCTCTCTCTCTCACTCACTCACTCTTCTTTTAGTCTGTGAAATTCTCTTCATGTTTTCTCTGTTCCTCTGTCTTCTCCTCTGCACTCCATAGTCTTTAAGTCGAGAAATGAATGAAATATGAAATACATTTTACCTCGTCGTTGTGCTTCAAGTCGATGAGTGACATCATGCACCGTATTCACAGTACAGTAAGAACGTAAAGATATTTCCCAAGTTCAAAACATTCGTAAGCTATGGAAAAAGGCTCTTCGAAGTCACCTACGTTTTGAAAGTCATGGTCATGTCAACATCGTGATACAGCTCTACTAGTAGTAGTGCTATGTAGGGCGTGCACAGGAGATTGTCATCGACACTCGCAAAGTCGTGAGCAGTCATGTGTGGTATTGTTTTCTTCCTAAATGGCTGGTAAAAAAATAAAGCCGGAATGAACCTGTGTTTGAATAAAAATTGGCAAGTATTTCAATTTGGCAACTTTGTCTGGGTGTGCAAAAGTTAAAATGAGTTTAAAATATCTTTGATTTGCAGCAATATGAGAATGGGAAAACTGAGAGAATAATTAACACATTGTTTTCTGGGTCAAGCACAGAGCATAGTCAGGGACAGGGAAATTGTTTGCTAGTCATGTAAATTGGTACTCCTTTGTCACAATCGATGCTATGGTAACCTAATTGTAATATGTTTAACATGAATTGCTGGGTGGCTTTAAATAATCTTAAGGCAGGACACTCTTATCTGGAATCAAAACACAAAGCAGGCACACAGAAGAAAGCCAACAAGCATGAATGGTGCACATAACAGTGAGATATCTGAAGGCTGGACATGTATGATTCAAAGTAAAAGACTTGCAGAGTAAATCTACAATGTGACATGTTGGGATGTAGATGTACTAATACAGAGGTAAAGCAATGTTGGGTATACCAGTGCAGAAGAACCAATGTAAGGGTACCATTGCCCAAACAGTATACATACATATACTTGTACTTGTGTAAGTATCAATCCAATTGGAAAAGGGAATACAACTACAGTATGTAGAGCAGCCTTGATATCGGCTGTGATTGCGTTTGCCATGTTGCTGTCATAAACTGATGAAGTATGCTATGCTTGACTTTCTTATCACCAATGTGCATATTAAAACTGCTGGCAAAAATATACTCTGGACTGAAAATGAGAGACTAGAGAGGCTAGGGACTCGTGAATTTCACAGGAGCTGCATACAATTCACAAAATTGCGTGCAATTTAAGTACATGTACCAATTGTTATACAAGTGAGGCATTCATTTTTATGAGTCACAGGCGCATAATGTGTTTTTGTGATTTAAGCCCAGCCAGTGAGATCAAGGGTTAAATCCATGACATGCATCACTTGGACATACTTCACAAGCCAGCTCCATTCCTAACCTTGCTTTGACACCAAGTGCAAGTCGTGTATGAGTCACACCCTTGAAACGCAATTCAGAGTTTACCAACCTCTGTTGTGGCTGCACTACTTGAAGTCTGTGGCATGCAGCCTTTGTTAATGCTATGGTGTGATGTATACAATAGGTTATTCACTGGTAGCGCTCACAGGACCACCGTGTGTCATCACTGTATGTGTGTGTGTGTGTGTGTGTGTGTGTGTCTGTGTGTGTGTGTGTGTGTCTGTGTCTGTGTGTCTGTGTCTGTCTGTATCTGTATGTGTGTGTGTGTCTATGTGTGTGTCTGTCTGAGTGTCTCTGTGTGTTTGTGTGTGTGTGTGTGTGTACATGTGTGTGGAGGGGGGTATATAGTACTTTTCCTTGGTGAAGTGTGTAGATGACCAAGCAATGATAATGGTACATGATGGCCTTGTTACACATATCGCTGCTTGCCACGCAGTGAGCTTACATCTGTGTAAAACAGTTATATTGATGCACACACATGTACATACACACATGGTCAATGGCTGTAAGACTGTAACACACTACATGATGCACACCCATGCATACACATCCAGCAGCATACAAATGCCAGACTATTAGCATGCATGCATTTAGGGGCATATCTTACAACAAAGACCCCTCCATGTTCCCTTTCACTGAGCATGCACCCATATCCTGTCGACAACCAGATCACATGATTATAAACCAGCCAATGAGCAACTGGGTTGCAAAAGAGTTACATGTAGTTACATCACCCTTTTCCCACCCTCATTTACTTCCTCTTCCTCTTTTCTCGAAGTCCAATACTTATTAAAGTATCAATCAAACTTATCTTGTAATGAGCTTAGATTTGCTTAATGTAATGTGCCAAGGCTTAAACAGAGGCAGGGTCCACATATTGTTAATGATGGATCAGTCTGACTTATGACCTTTGTCAGTATTGTGAGGAGTCAATTGCTAAATGCAATCGGATACTCGCTGAGTTCAGAGAAAGAGTCAATAAAAAAACTTCACTTGGAACTTATGAAGAGTCTGCTGCTTTTAGTTTGCCATGGCTGTATGAGGTGAGAGTCCTGAATGTGGCGCTAAACATCCAATTGTTTTGTGCTAGTGTATGGAATGGAGTCTGCAGATGATTGGTAAAGTCTATACCTGTGCTCCTGTAGTTAGTTGGGTGGGTCCAGAGGAAGTGCTGCTGTCGAAGATCTGTCTACAGTTCCCAAGTTTTTCATTGATGAGCGCCTAGGGCTTGGCTTCTATGCTCCATACATGCAATACTCAGAGAAAACAAGCATGTCCGAGAACTGAACAACGTTAACCAGGCAACCCAACCCTTTTCAATGTTGCACTTCCTGGGAAAGAAAGACAAAACTGAAATTGAAACTATCACAGATAATTATATGAAATGACATGATTCATACTGTACTTGAACCAGAAAGCTGCGTAGGTCACTTGCAAGATTAGACAAACAAAGTAAACAAACAATTTGTTATCAAAGAAATGACACTGAACATTAAACTGAGAATGACTATATGCATGGCTATCCTTGGAGCTAGAGACATGACAACTGGTCCCCAGCCTTTTTTTCAAAGCTTCTAGAATTAGAAAAAAACTAAAACATGTTTTGCTACTAGTGGTCAGGCTAAAGGTCATCAATGTTAGGCCCAAACCAAGGCAAATTGTCCATACTGGCTTTGCTCGAGAGTCTGATAATCACAACGATCATGAAATTGATATCAATATCACTGAGGTGTACCGTCAAACACAGGCTCACTATCTCCCTGTACTTACTAAAGTTACTATGAGTTTTTGTACTTTCTAAATACATCTGATCAAAGGACTTCATTAAATCATTTTTCATATTTTAGAACCCACCAAATTTACGATTTATCATCTGGGGTGCCAGTCTTAGTCTGACACTGCCAGATGCACTAATATGCCATCTGGGTCAGTTGATAACACACTTTTGGTATTGTACTCACTTAAATATTGCCAAGTGAAATAATCTTTTTTAGGAGAATTATTCCAAAGTCTACTATGAGCAGCAGTGACTCTAATGATGCTGCTCGGTCTGCTAACATTATTTGGACACTTATATTAAAGTTGACAGCAACAACACATGCAAAACATCTGAAACTACTTGCCCCAAGTCAAAATCAAAAGTTTTTTACAGCCAAATGGGTTGCCAAAGCTGAAGGCACTGCTGGCTTTCCTCAGATGACATACATTGTGCCCTTGATTAGGCTATTTGCGGTGCAGTCACTGTCATTCAGTTTTCTTTGCCTTTCTCCATGATCTCCTCTTCTGACCTTTCCTCATCAAGATTTCACCATTTTCTGTGATCATTCTTTTCTATTGACACGTTTTGGCTTCTATCTTTTAAGCTGGAGTTGAGCTTTTCTTTTTCTTTTTACGTTATGCATGCGTTCTGGCAGTGCACATGTTTTTTTTTTTCAAAAAGAAAAAAGAAAAAGAAAAAAAGGAGCAGGTCTGGGATTAAGAATTTTAGTCATGTGCACAGAAAACTCAAAAAATGATCATTCACAGCTGATTAGCTGATGTACATAATTATGACCGGCAGATCCACCAGTTATTAATCCAAGTCAGGCCCGGTAGGGACTGGAAAGGGGTTCCTGCAGACAGTATCGAGGGAGGTTTGGCATACAGGTATTTTCGGAAAAAACCTGTGGAAATCGTCACCGGATTGGAGCCGGGTGCGTGCACCGGTTTTTCTCAGTGCTACGCGTTTTCGTTATAAGTGGTAGGGAGCATGCTGCAGGTTTTGAAAAACTGTAGCATGCTCGATCGGGAGTGGAAGGCGCCATTTTTTTCCATGGTAACTGAGGCGGCGTCATGATCACGCCCGGGCTACAGGGTTTACGCGTGTGCCAAACCTCAATTGCCGCCTGTCCGCTACGCGTTTCACTTATAGCAGGCTACAGGATTGTTGTTTCTACAGGTTTTACCTGTATGCCAAACCTTCCTACTCTTGGGCGTCCGTGAGGGCCGCGATCCCCCACCCTCAATTACACGTAGTTCGTACGGACTCCCACCGAGCGCTTTCTGCACTATAGCTATTTCTTTGATCACACGGTCTCGACTCGCGACTGTCGGGAGTGGGAAGCTAACTGCAAGTGCTTTGCATTTTGCCTTCAGAGTCTCTACTAAAAAGTAGGGCTCCAAAAAGGGCTCCAAAGTGAAGTTTTTTTTATTATTGACTCTTTCTCTGAACTCAACGAGTATCCAGTTACCTGCAGGTAAAGCCGGGTAAACTAGCTTGTAGTGAGTAGACTAGTGTAGATTTGCGTTAGTCGATGACGCTGTCGACGGGTGTCAATAATGTTATTGCGCTGTCCAGGGAGATGATATACTGTAGAGAGCCGAACTGCATTGCATCGGTGAGTTTCCGAACAACCACGAGATTATTGCTTCTCGTGGCACTGTTTAGTGCCTTGGAAGTTAGGGGATGCGGAATTTTGACTCATACAGAGATCGGCCATCGAGCAATCTCTTACTTCACAGATCGGCCTGCTGGAAACAAAACGGCGTACAAGAAGTTGATGCTGGAGCATCAGGATGCTTTTCAAGCTGGTAATCCCTATCCGGACACATTTTATGACAAGCTTTGTTATAAAGGAAAATATCACCAAGTGTCTGAAGACACGCACTGGACTCCATTCATGGTCACCACGATCGATTACATAAGAGAGAAGTATCCACTACCCTGGGATGAAGCCACCCAGAAGTTAGTTGCTTTTCTCTTTGGATTCGTCTCTCATCAGATTGCTGACGTGCTCTGGCATAACTTAGGCGTAACCAATGGGTTTTTGCAGGCGATGGCCGATGCGAACTATCACGGAAATTTTGGGAAAGCTCATGATGCTGGTGACTTGGGTGGAGATGTTGTTGGGTCATTTGAATGGAACAAAACTTTTGTGGAGAGTACGACGTGGTACGTACCAAGTGAAGACCTTCAGGAGATTTACAAGCGTTACTATCAAACGCATGGCGGAACGTGGAACGTAACATCTGCTGTAATTGAAGAGTGCTTTGCGTGGATTTTCCTCGGACGCTTTGGCGAAAAGTTAGCTCTCAAAGAAGCCTACCGCTCTTACGCAAAAGGCTCACCATTTCTTGTCGAAGAGCTACATGAATATTTCATTGGTGGTGTGGATGACAACGCAGCCTGGAGTGCCCTTCTGTGGTACGACACCATTACCATGCTGGAAAATGGCACTGACGTGTGTGAGCATGGAGAAACGCCCATCTCTATAAAATGCTCGAAATCTTCAAAGCGAAGAGGGCAAAATTTAAGGAAGAGCACTCCTCTTTTTTCAAAACTCCTCATTGATGGCCTAGACTTAAGCCACATTGATGTACAGCGTACACTTCGTGGTGTTCGCATTCAACCATCAAAGCAGTTACTGCAGTTGGTTGCAAAGAAAGAGAAACATTCAAACAATATAGGACGGGAAAACCTCACCCATCCTGGCAGTGTGTCTCGTCTGCAAAGCAGTGCTAGTGTAAGTGCACAAGTGACATACGTCAGCAAGTTGCCCTATGCACGCCTAGGCTGGACTTTGGTTCTGGGTGACATGAATGGGGACAAGTATGCTGACCTTGTAATGAGCGCCCCTGGTTATACTCAACCATTGCAGCCACTGATGGGCTGTGTGTATGCTGTACTTTCACAAGAAGGCCATCTACCTGGCAGTGGCATAGTTGATGTGGAGTCAGTAGCAGCTGTTAAGATTGTTGGTGTGGATGCTTACGGTCGATTTGGGACAGGCTTGGCACTGGTTGATCTAAACAAGGATGGACAGATGGATATTGCTGCAGGTGCCCCCTCAAGAGAAACTGCAACATTAGGCTACACTGGAGCAGTTCATATATTTTTCAATCGTGATGGAGAATTTCCTGATAATCCAAATGTTAGCACGTTGAGTAGCCATGTTCATGAGAATCGTGGCTGGTCATTAGCAGGCGGGGATCTAGATGGTGATGGCTTTGCCGATCTTGTGGTGGGATCACCATTTGTGACTGGTGACTTTGAGCAGCAAGGTGGAATTATGGTATTTACAAGTGCATTATTTAAGCCAGGACAGGGGTTAACACCAACATGGATGATCTTTGGTTCTGTGCACTCAGCATGGTTTGGTCACAGTTTGCGTGTTGTTCCTGATGGTCGCCTACTGGTTGGTTCACCCAATTATCACTTGTGCAAGTTATCTGCATCCTGTGAACCATTTTCACAAAATGACACACAAAGTGTTGGCAATCTGACAATCTTCCAGACACTGCCCTCCTCTGGACATCTTCAAATGCTAACGTCAATACATGGCAGCAAGAATTTTGAAAAGTTTGGAACGGCATTTGACACTGGGCTGCTTTTGCCAAATACCCATGTTCTTGCAGTCTCATCGCCGACAGACGATATACAAGGACATGTTGCAGGAGTGGAGACAACATTTGACCAAGCCGGGAGGGTGTCCTTGTTCAATCTGAGCAGCAGCGAGCAGCATGAACCTTTTGCTGTGTTGGAAGGAGATCGCAGCTTTGCTCGTTTTGGCTGGGCAATTGAGCTGACTGATATCGACAATGATGGCTTTGATGATCTAATAGTCACGTCTCCACTTCGTGATTCAGACATTACAGATCTGTCAGGGGGAGAGCACGGTGTAGCATATGTCTTCCTTGGTGGAAAGCACTTCCCAAAAACAATGGCTATCACAGACAACTGTGACTGGTCACTTGTTCATCCATGTCCTGGTGATGTTGCTTCATTCATGCTAGAAGTCAAAGAAGATAATTCTCGATTCGGAAGTGCAATAGCTGCTGTGCAATCGAATCTGTCACTATCAAACTCTCCTCTCGCAGTAAGTGCAGTGCGAAGTAGCACAGGTAGTCGCTTTGGTGGAGCTGTGCATATTTTTGATCTTGCACACTAATATTTAAATTTTAGAAAGCAGCATCTCACCTGAAATTCTTGGCATATCTTGTGTAAGCATACAGTTTGTCTCCAACTACAAATAATTATTGGCTATACTTTTTTCTGTTGATGTTTCACAATCTCATAAACATGACATCATTGACACTGCCTTGTGAAAAGCACTGGTGTGTTCTCTATGTGACCAACACTTGCAGAGTAGCATGTCTTATAAGGTGTGTCATTGTGGAGTCTCTCGTTCCTGACACACCCTGACAAAGAAAACTATTTGTCAAATTGTTGCTGGCTGTTTCATAAATTTTTGTCCAAAGTTATTGCCTCACAGTATTGGTTAAATGTTGTTTATCGTGTGTAGGCTCATGTTTCGATACTCTTGATGGCCTAGGGATCTCAAGTGACAAATGTTACACAGCCAGTGTGTAGCTTACTCCCGTTCTTCCCCAAACTGGAAGCCAAGATGTCTGCCAGCTTTTGGAATGGAATGGTGTACGTGTGTGTATGCATGTATGTGTGTATGTATGTACGTATGTATGTCCTACAGTATGTTTGCATGTATGTATCTAGAAACATGTGGTAATTGAGTGGGTGTTTGTAGCAGACCTCATTATGTTACTAATCACAAGCAATCTGGCTGTTCGTAATGTGATTGCATTATAAGAATAGTGTATGACTACATAGACTCATTCAGTAGGAATAACAAACCTTATGCAAATTTTGTACAGCTAGGCATTGGTGTCCTAGGTGCAATTCCATTTCTTTTGACTGTAATTGGTACAATTTCCATTGTTCATAGTGCAACAGCTAGTGTAAATGGTTTGATGCTGCCATCGAAGGAGCACAAATGGTCAGCTCAAGCTAAGATTTGAATCCTCACTATGTTGAAGGGTTTGACCATAATTCAGCAGAGCTTCCAAAGGGTTCAGATGGACCATGGTAGCCCAAGTTCTGCAACACACGTGCACACACACACAAACACACACACACACACATTGCCTCCCAGTCTGCGTAAGTTGCATGGTCAATCGCCCTTTGCATGTGAAATGCTTGCTATGGTGTGTTCTGCAGCACCAAGGCACTACAACAGCCACATTCGTGGTGACAGTAGAGACAATTACCCGGCATGCAGCTAACACCAACTCATTCTTTATAATTCAATGGGAGCCCCAGATGACAAGGGGGAGTGGGTCACACATGGGACATTTGGAGCTGTTTTCGTGTAGAAACATCCATGGGAGATGCAAAGCCACCTCCCTCCCCTGCTGCTTTCTATACTCACTTGAAGTACATGTACATACACCTAAACAACACTTTAACATCCACTAGTTCCCTTTCTACTGCCGTGGCAAGTTTCGCTGAAGACATCCTGCCACGGTGAGTTTCGCTGTAGACACCCTGCAGTGGCTCTGTGGTTGTTATTTTCTACTCTACCAAATAGCCTTGCGCATGAGGTTTCACAGATACCAAAATGGTGAGCTGGAAATTGTGATTTTTCACTGATACTGGGGTCGTGAGCTGGCATTTGCGACTTTTCAGCGATACTGGGATGGTGAGCTTGTTTTCTGATTTTTCCTTGAAACCAGGGCATTAAGCTGAAATTTGTGATTTTTCACTAGGACCAGGACAGTGAGCTGGAAATTGTGAGTTCTCACTGATACCCTGGATGGTGAACTGGAATTTGTGATTTCTCATTGAGACCAGGGTGGTGAGTTCGAAATTGTGAGTTTTCACAGATACCAGGGTGGTGAGGTGGAACTTTTGATTTCTCACTGAGACAAAGGCAGCAAGCAGGTATTTGTGATTTATCACTGATACTGGGGTGGTCAGCTGGAGGGGAGGGGAGCTTTGCAGTTGATTACAACCTGTTGCCTGCAAGCCACACAGTAACATTGGTGGGTTAGTCGAGCGGTTAGGATCACATGATTTCGTTCAGCCACTGCTTGATCGCCGCAGGTTCAAGTCCGCTGTGCACTTCCAGCCAGAGTAAAAATGAGAAAATGATTGGTTATGATTCTCCCGGTGTGAATGGCTGAAGACATAGTAGCATATTAAACAATACACCAATTGCCACTTCATGTGCCAGAAAGATTATAATGTCCTTGGCCAAAGACAAGATACAACTAAGGTACTGTAACTTCGAGCTCTTTTATAGCTTCTTCTTGAGCTCTTTGGAGCACGTTGCCTTCTGCTGTAGTTTCTTCTTCTTTTCTATCTTTGGTCACTTGATCACTGGATTCTCATTCTCCTAATGATCACTTTTCTTTTGTTCTCTAGTCCTGCATTCTCCCTCCTTGTAAATATTTTTTATTTTTTTTTATGTCTTCTTTGTTTTACAGGAGAGTCTTTAGGTTAGCCATTGGCTATTAGCTAATCCTTTGAAAAAAAATGTAACTACTACTACTACTACTACTACTACTACTACTACTACTACTACTACTACTACTACTACTACTACCACTACCACTACCACTACCACTACCACTACCACTACCACTACCACTACCACTACTACTACTAGCACGCAGTTATAATTAGGTGTTGTAAATGAAACCTTTTTTCCTGAGCATTGGTTGGCCATTTATCCTCCGTCTGCAACTCACCAAGTCTCAGGGTGCCCCCGTGACCGGCGGCCCCGTGTCTTTCCTGAGGAAGACTTGGACTTCACTGTTCTATTTTCTCCGCAGCGGACTCTTTCGGTATCAAGACCGATAAATGCAAGGCGATGTGCATTTGACTCCGTGGTCAAGTTCGCTTTCCGAGTTCTCACCGTACTATTTTCGAGTACACTATGTCCACAACACATGTACCTTATGTCGAACTCTTTGTTGGAATATCTGCTTATTGGAATATCTACTCAACTCTCTTCCACGCCTTATCTTAATAAATTCCAAAGACAGACTTAGACAGAACAACGCGTCGTCGTCGATCTGTCACTGCTATCTTCGAGCCAGAAAGACTTCAAAATCTAACAGAGTTCACCGCCAAAGCGAGCTGGACAGTGGCTCAAGTTTACCCGTTATCGCTCTCTTGCGGTTTGTCACCTCTCGCACGTTAGCTTAGCGACTTTGTTTAGTACTGCCACGTTTGCCGTTTACAATAAAGAGGTGTGCAAACAGTTGGTAAGGCTAGATGGGTAAGGTAGAGGAGAGACCGCTCACTATTGCTTTCAACCGTTATTGCCTTGAAAATGGATGACGCTGGTGGAGACAGCAGCGGCAGTGGTTGGAATAATTCCACTGATAATTGGACCACACTCGTCCTTTCCAATACTTCAGCGGCGGATTTGAATGGCTCTGCTGCAATCAATGAGTTCTCGCGTGATGACGGCCGCAACATACCCGTCCTGGTTGTGTCTGTAGTAACAGGGTTTCTTGTCATTGTTGGAAACATCTCAGCGATTGCTCTGGTTATCAGACGGCGCAAGCATCGACGATGTAGTGGTGTAGTCAACGCTGTCCAGTGCTTTATCAGCTTCGCTGCACTGCTGGCAACGAGTGTAGAATGCAGTGTGGTCGCCATTAAGGCGTACTCCGGAATTTACCCGAATTGGGGAAAGAGCCTTTGTCAGGTATGTAGTCTGCATAAGCTGAAGTCGGTCATTTGCCATGCGCGTACGAACAGCTACTTCAAAATCTGCAAGAGCTGCATTGCGTGTAGTCTCGTTGGTGTCACACAGCTATGGTACTCTCTTATCCTTTTATAGCCTAGGTCACATGATCACATCAACTAATAAAGTTCTTTCGCCATACATACTGGTTTCAGATCCAAAGATTTAGAGCAGTGGTTGGCTCTACCGTGACGTCACGGCTGTCTAGTACCTTAGCATAACTGCAGTAGTATTTGATGACTCGACCAGAACAGAAAACTGTAATGTGGGTGTATGTTAGAATGTGACTGCCTTCTGCCATTGATCCTGGAACTAAGTAGTAAACTTTCAAGTGGTTTAAGGTATAGTACATGAATGAGCCATACATTTCGTAAACTAGGGCAAAGGAAGAGGAAGAATTATGATTAGCATGTCCTTACATCATATTTTATTTAGCTTTATTCATGATTCATCATTACTTATTGCAAACAGCCTGAGAAACTTATAGCTGGGCCACTCGTAGAAAGAAGTACTTATCAACATCGTTTTTGTTCTAATTCATTTGAAAGTTGAACTTGTCCGATTTTAAAAGTTTCTTGATGTCTTTATTGCCTTCAGACGGAGTGCACAATCAGCTTCATGGCATATTTCTTGTCTTTGCTGCTCGTCACGACCGTCATCACAAACCTTCTGTTTTCAATCGCTACGCAACGACGCTATCACTGTCTTTGTGAAACCAAGCAAAATGTTCTACTGATGTTGGTAGCTTTACTTCTAGTTTGCCTGATAATGAGTTCACTTTACGGCTTGGTAGTGGTGCACATTGAACTTCACTATGCATTTTGTAGGTGAGTGAAGCTTGATATACACGTCCTCTCAACCACAAGGATATATATCTGGTACAGTGATTGGTGGGAATCATTGGTGTGTAGTATACGTATTGTTACCCTCCACACACACGCACACACACACACACACACACACACACACACACACACACACACACATACACACACACACACATGCACGCATTCATGCACGCACACACACACACACACACACTGTACACACATATAGTATAGTAGTGGACAGGGAGCACTGCACATTGCATAATCATGGCAGTCAAGTAGATGGATAACAGTATGGCATTCCATGCATCATGAGCTAGTGCACAGGGTTATTAATTATTAGAATAAGAGGATCTAGCAAGTATTTTGTTTGAATAATCTGAACTATTTCATGGGTGAGCAAGCTGTAGTAGTCAGCTGTGAGAAATGTGTGGCTGTAACCAGGGGAGGGGGGCTTGAAAATCTTTCCTTAAAAACATAAAAGGGAACACCTGTAACTTTTTCAGGAACACATTACAGCCATCTTTGTTACTACAAATTGATCAGAGTCATACACCATGCTTTAGTGTGAGTGAATCAATAGAAAGAGTACAAAAACTGTCAATTCGGGAGAGAGACTTCCATGTGGGAAGTTATCCTCTCTGTTTGAGTCATTATGGTTGGATCATTGCCAACCGTCTTTTGCTGCCAGTGGTATACCAACTGTCATTTTGATGGTATAGACGGTTCTGTCTAGAGGACCAGACAACGCACTGTAGAGCTCATTCAAGACATGCACATGATGTAAATTTATACTGTACTCACCGTTTGGCTTAAGGTTGTCTCTTTCTTCTTTTTTTT
>JAOWAW010113067.1:0-10485 GCA_028565695.1 Nicola tetela
GGGTGGGTGGGTGGGAAAAAAGACTCCAAGGCAAGCTTGCTGGCAATCTTCAAGAAAGACCAACCACAGTGGCGAACGTTGAGCTGCGCACTGGATTATATACGTGTTGCCTGCCATGACTATGACGTAACCATACTCCTGAAAATCACATTTTTCATCTAACTCGTACCTCAACCAACGAAAAATTCCTTTTCATTGAAAATTTTTACTGAATCTAACATGTGAAGGGTATGGATCTCTGGCTCTCTGTCATGGCTAACTATGGATTGGGTTTTTGATGATAGCTGAAAGAAAATTGTAACTTTGCATGCTCCTTTGAGCAGTCAGCTTGTGAATTATAAGAGTAAGGCAAAATGAGAGTTATTTTCAACTTGCATTCACTATAGTAGCACATTTTTGCACGGCTTTGCCTGGCACCATAGACATGGCTCTACCAAAGTAGGTAAAGTGCCTCTCCAACAAAGCCTTCCAGCCTATGTTAGAAGAGTGAAAGATTTGAACCCACAGCGAATCGCCACCTCCTGAGCAGAACTTGTGCATGCTAGCAACCAAACTCTGTCCTCTTCGCCATGCTGCTGTTGCTTACTGCTAGCTTGTATGACAGAGGTAGGCTGCCTTGCTTGAGGGGGGGGGGGGGTAATCAGAAGGCAAGCATGGGCAGCTTCATTCGTCTTCAGCATAAATTCAATAACTTAGTTATTTGATTGTAGGCCAGACGTGCACAGAACACACACTAAATCAACAAAACATCACAAATGCCAATGTACTTATCAGTCTCTCAATGCCCAGCCATGCCATTGCAACCCTTTAGTACACACCTGTGCATGTCAGTAAAAATAACACAAACTGCTAATGGCACTAACTAGCCAAATGAGGAGAGTGCTGAGGAACGAAAAGAGTGCCAGAGGTTGACAAAAGACCATTAACAAGATCAACAAGAAAAGGCCATTGCAAGTGAATTATGATAAAGAGTAAATCACGAGCAATACACTGCCATAGGCTGTGGCAGCCTTTAACCCAGGCCTTTCCAGGTTCGTGAGCTGCCTGGAAAAAGAGATGCGCAAGTGTTGGTGAGCGCTCAAGAAGCATCTGGAAACAAGGCTATAGACTGGATGCAATAACAAACATGACTGGTCTGCACCACAGTGGGAGAAAATGTTCCTTTCTGTACCAAACTGAACTCTAAACTCACAGAGAAGCTGTTTCAGTTGACACTAGCACTAGCCTGCTAACCAGTGTGAGCGTATGAACAACACATTTACACACATACACACACGCACACATACAAACACACACACGCACAGCAAAAACGCACAGACACACACAAGTTTGAGGAATATTCGAAACAACCCTACGTTTATTACTGTCCACATGAGAAAAATACCTGTTATAAGTGTTTGTTTTTTTTTAAATCAATGTGAAGAAAATATGAACTCTGCTTTGCAATTATTAATGTGATAGTTTTCTTTTATCTGCATTCAATGAAGAAGTTGGCAATAATAGCTTAAGAATGTTTTTGCAAATATATAGTGAGATCTATTCAAATGGAGACACTTGCTATGCTGACTAGAAAGGTAATGTCACCTCAGGCAGTTGGGACATGTTTTCGAGCCTCTCCTTAAGGTACAGGACACGGTTGGTCGAAAGAGGAATTTTTGTCCACTCTCCACTTGAGATCTGCATCCAAATTGACCAAAAAAAAACAGTAGCATTCAAAAAAGTAAACAAAAAGATTAGTAAGCGTCACTGAACACATGCATGTCAATACAATGTGTCTGCAAAAGAATGCTGCAAATGAGAAAATTAAAGAAGCCATTAGGGCAACAATTTACTATCACTCATTGTAATCCTCCACAGAGCAACAAACCCTCTATAAGCTAGAGCGGCAACACAGCAACATCAAACCTGTTTCAAGATGTGTGTGTGTGTGTGTGTGTGTGTGTATGTGTGACCTTGGCAAGTCTGGCACCAGATCGTAATTGAATGTTCTACTTTCTTACTCTTCTTCATCTTTGCACAATGAGTTTCTCCACCAAAGACAGACTGGGTGCGTTCAGTCACTGACGTGAATTCATTCGTGTATTGATTCTGGAATTGGCCTGACTATTCATATGAGGCCACGTGAATGGATTGAATTGATTACGAATTGATTCAGAACCAATTGGATTGGTAAATGAATGGCAATTCTAGCATTGAATCGATTCATGAATGATTCACGCCTGTAACGAACACACCTACTAAGGGTCAGAAGAATACACTAGACAATTTGGAGGTAGTTGTGTACGATAAAGAATAACAATGAGACAAATCAAAGGAAGAGTGCAACATCTGGCACTGCCCTCTTTCTTCAAAACCAAATAAATCAAAACATCAAACAACTGGAGGGCAACTACACTCACCAACACTAGCCTCCAGCCATCACTAGACAAAGCACGTAGCGTGAACATTGTGCGGCCGTCAGGTTGTGAGGTTCCGTACAGGTAGGACGAAGGGTGAAGAAGAACAATTCCGACCGGCTTTAAGTTCTTCTCAGCGAGTACTTTTGGCTTTACCCACCGCAAATTTGGTGGATCTACAAGAGAAACACGTTGAAGAGCAATCAGGTATAAACAGGGCACTACCCTGGATGGAAGAGACAATATCCCTTCAGCTCTTGCGACTCTTTCTCAGAGTTCACCACCTGTGTTCAATTTACTCTAAACAGTGACACACTCTTTTTGAGAAAGCACTTCCTTTTTTTAAGGGAGACAAAGTAGTGGGACCCAAGTGTCAGTGATCTGGTGCAAGAAACAGGTGTGCAGGAGGAGAGTTGAACAAGGTCATGCAGTCATCAACAGATGCTACGAAGGTAGCTATAGCCATTTTAGACATCCCAAAGCACACAATGCACCAGAGTGAATAGCACTGTGCCTGGTCTCTCATGCTCTACAGAAACACTTCAAGGAAGCCCAAAATGTACCTGGCAATTTCACATTCCCACACAGAAAACTGTTGGACAAACCAATCCCAGGCTATGAATTCAAGAAGAGTAATTAAAGTTACACCCAATCTTGTGTACTATCCTACAGTGGGCACATGTGCTGGTTGCAACAATCAACCAACCCTTGATCAACCGAAATTTTCAAATATACCAAACCAAAGTCTTAGCATCCTGCACTGAGCATCTCTGAGAGAAATTCTCCAATAAAGCAAGGCCCTACCCTGCTATCACCCTGATCGTATGATCATGTTGATTTTGCAACAAAATTCACTTGAGTTTACAACAAACCTCAATTGATTTCAATGTAGATGCTGTACACTTGAATAGAGAAAATTCACTGTTGGGCATGGATGAAATTTCAAACGGATGCACCTCATTCTTTTCTCAGGTACATAGGAACCTGCTGCCAAGCCTTGGTACCTGTTTGCAAAGTGATTTACTAATCTACACTTCTCTCTCTCTCTCTCTCTCTCTCCCCCCCCCCCTCCGTCTCAACACCTCACTCTATACGCACACAAACACACACACTCTCTCTTACCCTCTGACCCCTTCCCTACGCTCAAGTACAACCCCTCCAAACACCTGCTCTTCATTTTTCCAATTTACAACAGGCAACAAGACAGCATAAGGCTTTCATGCTCCTTTCTCCTAACACAAGTCATTCGACCTTGCTTACATCACAACATCCAAGAACTCTTGAAAACTCATCTTTGCTGAGCCATTGCATCCATCATACTCTGACTGAGCACTTACCACTGCCAAGCTCATAAAAAGACTCTGACCATGGCCGAAAGTGTCCATGAGGCCCTACTATCAGAGCAGCTGGAAGGCACACAAATGGGCTAGCCATGACCCACTCTAGAACATAGTACTTCTTGTCCGGCATAATTTGCTCAGCTGCCCATGCTACACTCTCCATAATGTTGGGTGCATGCTTAGATTGAAAGGAGTTCACAACAGCTGGCTTCAGCACAGTCTCAACTGTCAATGGCAGAAAGTAACGAGATGACAATGTGTTCAACTGCAAGGCCACCTCAGATGCGGTTCGTTTCTCCTCAGGAGGAAGTCGTTGGATGAGATCTATTGGCAAACGATAAATCAAGGAAAGAATCATGTAACAATGACAAAAAAAAAAAACGATAAAAAAACTTCAACGTACAGCATTTTCCGAGGATAAGTTGATAAATGTGGCACCAAGAAAGTTATCAGGAGTTTTTACTTAGATAGTCATGACAAAACAGGACAAGCAATGAAGTCTGCTGACAACATGGCACAGTAAAAGAAAAAACAATCTGAAACAAACAACAGTCCAATGCACACGAGTAAAACGCTCAACACTGACACCAACAGCAGAGGCATAATGACTGAGAACTGCAAAGACAATTCAGTTTAAAGGACGTGGCCGAGTTGCGATAGCAAAAAGAACTTAGAAAAGTAAACAATGCACACCAGTCAGAGTAAGGGCAAGACAAATCTGTCTGAAGTACTACTCCAGCCAAACCATTTAACCAATTTCATATGCACCTGTTATTCCTCACGACTGCAGTGTATGCATGAGTCTGTGGACACTTTCACACACCCACATGAGTATGGAGGCATGTACACACATCAGGCAAAACTAAATCATTTACCCAACATCCACATCATTACTGAACATCCAAATGTCAAACGAGTTGCTAAGAAAAATCATTCCTGCTAGCACAAACTACCTTGACACATTATCATCACGGAGCAAAACACACCAGGACAAAAAGATTGGTTTGCAGTAGACACCACAACCAACACGGCACTTCCTGCTTAAGCTGCCAACGACATGCTCTAAATAGATGTGAAGCAACTGCTCCATAATCCTATTGGTTAGGGAAACTTTTTCAACCAGGTATCAAGTTTCTATCAACAACATATCCTACAGATTGAATTATTGATCTCGCCATGTTCATTTTCACTTAGACTAGTGATTCAGCAAGTGAAACAAAGGCGATAATTATTAGCCAAGTCAGGCCCAAAGGGATTGGAGAGGGTTCCTACAGACATTAATGGAGGGCCATTTGTTGATCATTTGTGTGTTACACGTACTGAGTACCAACCAGTTTCCATGGTTTCTCGTACAATATGGCGTACCAGGCCACGCAGTGTACAGCTTTGTACGCTCTTGAATCTTCAGTGATGCTTGGCAAGATTCCAAGATTCAATCTTCCTTTGTTGTTTCAAGGTTGTCAAGAATGCTAACAGCACGCTCAAGGAGAACACCATGCACAGCCAGACAAGAGCAGAGTCTCAGCATGCAACTCATAGATATACGGCCTTGTGTGCTCTGAGTGCCAGACTCACTTGGATCCACAGAGAGAGAGAGAGAGAGAGAGAGGAGCAATGGATGCCCACGGATCTACATCCTGTATTCATATTTCCCATACTCACAATACTAGTGTTGACATCAATATTCCTCAGCCACAGTCAACATTTTTCCTGGGTCTACATTACGATATGGGCCTGCGAGGATTCCATACATGTGCACTACTTGTTACCCAAGTCTGGTCCAAAGGAACTGGAGAGAGTTCTCACAAATATTAATGTGTGTGTGTGCGTGCGTGCATGCGTGCGTGCGTGTGTGTATGTGTGTGTGTTAACAGTACAGGTGAGTCACACATACTGAGTATTCGTGTAGTATTCCATACAAGTGCATACAGTGTACATCTCTCCAGTGACGTAGTAAGCCTGTTTCTGTATAGAGATAAGCTGACTTGTCCTGTACATACAGGCCAATCCTGGTTAAAATGACCTTCAGTAGTAGGTAATAATAAATGAACACTGAGGCTGAGGGTTTACCGCAATTACAGAGTTGAAGACCCAAGGCGAAACTGAGGGTTTTACACAAGGTTTGTGATTGCAGTAAATCCGAGGCCGAGGCGCTTAATGTGTTCAGATCTTTCCCTCCTCTTGATCTAGGTGTAATAACTTTTGAAAGGAAAAATTGTTTGAATAAACACACCACTCTTCGAGAAGAAAGATGGTGTGTAGCCATGCATGACAGGAAGTTCCTACCAAAAGAACAATGCTACAAGGTCAAAGGTCAGGTGTTTATCATCAGTAAAAATTGCTGGAGAGGTTTTTACTGATTATAAAGACCTGACCGTTGACCTTCTTTGGTACATAGTCAAATGGGGTGATACATGTAGGAAAAATTGAAACCTCATTAGTACATAACTCTGATCTTTTCCCAATCAGCTTCAATACACTTTATATGCATGGTCAATTCATTACAATGTAAATTTCATCGCAATGTAACAAATCCCACTTCCGACTGACCACCTTGCCTTCATTTCAACATAGTGTGGATGGGTACTAATGTTGCCTGTGGGCACAAACAACAATACACAAAGCACTGTTTCACAATGCAGGGCCTACTTGGCACAACTGGCATGTGCGACAAAGTGCAACCATGCCATTGTCAGGTGACTGGCCAGTGCCAGCAGCACTGATTGTGTAGACACAGCTAGCAGCACACACGTGTGAGCTGATGACCGCCATCAACAAAAAGTGCGGCTGTTGACTGTTTTTGAGGGCAGTGGTCTCCTGAGCCAACGTTATAACAAGGGCTGACCCATGCATTTAGGTATTTCCCACAATAATATGTTAAAATGAGCAACTTGTTACAGATGACCCTCAGTAAGTAATTTCATTAGTAAGTAATCCTTGTTAAATAAGTAATTTTTCCTCTCTCCCAAGCATTACATACTAATGAGGGTTGGCCTGTATATGTTTCACATATGTGTACTAGTGTAGATCCTGTCTTTATACAGAGCCAGCCTGGCCATGAAGCCATGCCCATCCTGTATATAGTAGACTACGTTCCTCAAACTGCCGTTGATCTCTCTTGGAAAGATGCCAAGATTTCCTTCGCCCAAGGCTCAAGATACCTCAGTAGTTCCTGCAAACATTCCATATGCATGCACCACTCATAATAAATGTAACCCAGCGAGTGGAATCAACCCATTCCCACCCTCTTGCGCGCGCGCACACACACACACACGCATATGTGTGCAACACACTTAGTCATACATACGCAAACACTAAGAAATGAGAAACTTACTCTTCATCTTCCACAAGGCTATCCGCAACAGAAATTCTGGAAGAAGTTCTAATACTGCCAAGTCTCGGTAAAGCAAGAGAACTTGAAGATCAAAGCTGTCTTTAGGCAGCTGACCAACAGCTTGCCTAATGGCAAATCGCACTCTAGGTGGGCAAAATCGAAGCTGGGCCAAACTGCCAACAATGTCACAAAGCTCATCAAAAGAACAGCTTCGTAGATCACGAAGAGACATACACAATTCTGTTAACTGTTGCTCGTTCACAACTTTCAATCTCTCTAGTGACTTCAGGCACATAACAACTCTATCAAATGGCCATTCAAAACAGCCTTCCAGGTTTTTCAAAAGCGTTTCTGCAGCCATGACAATGGATGGTACCAACACCTGAAGTCGGCTGAAGACGCCCAATGTCAAAACTGCTTGATCAGTGCTGAGTACCTCATTTGAAGCCATCACTTTATGTGCAGCCAACTCACTGAATTCTGTCAGTTGTTCAATGTTGAAACATGTCTCTCCCACTAAAAGAATGCGGATGACCTGGTGGATATTCAAAGTCTGTGGATGGCCACTTACGTTGCAGATGACAGCAGAAACACCTATAACTCGATCGGTGCTGAGCAATGGAAAACGTTCAACTGCCTGTAACGCTTCCACAAACATAGCAAGCTCCTCTCCTGCAAGTCTAGAACAGTTTGTCACAATCATGGCAACCAGCTGCTGGACAACATCTTCTTTCTGAACATGGCATCTCATATAGTAATTGAGCAAAAGCACAGCAGCCTTTGGATCGGCATCGTACAAATGTCGCTCAGTCAACTCCTCGTGATAAGAAAGCACAAGCTTCGCGCTTTGAATGCCGCTTGCATCTAAAGCCATCAAAGCACTGAACATGTCATCCTCACTCGCTGACCTCACTTTGTCACACAGAGCATCTGTGCAACTGGCTAGAAAGTGCTCACTCACTACATGGCACGAATTCAACGCTTTGATCACCGATCCTATCTTTCCAAAGCTAATCTCACCCAGGTGTGCAGCTATCGTCTCTGACAGCTCCTCCAAGAGGTCACGCTGATGGCAGCCCAACTGCGGATAAAGCAGTGTAAGAGCTACTGCACAGTCTGCTGGTAACTGTTCAGCAGCTCCTACAGAAGCAACACAAACAGCTTCTCCAATCTTCTTGTCAATAGGCATTCCACCACTAGCTGCCGCCGAAAGAATGTACACGGCACCAACCAAGTCCTTGAACAGCAAAAGTTTCGAAACCTGATCTTCAACACCCTTTGCTAAGCCTTCGTCGAACATGTCAGCTTTGTACAGCGCTAAAGACGTCAGCCATGCAGAGACGAGCGCTGCAGGAGGTGAGTGACGATGAATAATTCCAGCACTGGCAAACGCCAGCATTAACGAATCTACCCCAACGAAGTGAGCGAGCTCTTCGTCACTAGCCTGGTCAATACGCTCACATAACTTTGCCTTCAAAAGCTGCCAATACGAGGGCTGCAAACGACGAACGTCCAACTGATCAAAGAGCGCTGACGCCATAGCCAGCTCTGCATCAGACAGGGTGTCTGCTTGAGTACACAGATAAAACGCAAATTCCACAACTCGAGGGTTAGCTATGTATCTCGACAACGAACCACGGCTGTTTCTCACATCCTCCACTCGAGTAGAAGGCTCATCTGCTTTGTGAACAGCTGCTAACCGAGAAATGAGTGAGTGCCTGCTTATGCGATCCAAGGGAACATGCCATGATGCCAGAATATCTAGTCCTTCCTTAACACTATTTATCTTGTCGACATTTTCCAACAAAGACAAAGCCCACGTGGGAATTTTATTCCCAAATGAACCCTTACGGAACCCGAGATTGTAGAGAGATGTTTGCTGGCCATCGGACGGGGAGTGCGTCTCCGTGTTACAGATGCATCTTGCAAGTGAAGGATGACCTGTTTTCCTGCGCAAAATTCTTCCTGATACTACGGACAACCTCACAAACCGTGGATTCCACATTACATGGAAGTTCTTCCTGTCACATTGGCTATCTGCTACTGTACATTCTGGTGAATGGTAGCGCGCTAAAGGAAGAAGTCCACAACCATGTTCACTCTGCTCAAAAAGAGCAATGTCACTTCTCTTTTCTCTTGCCAGGAGCCAGCACTGCATAACGCCAGCAAGGCTGTGCTTAGCAACCGTTGCAACGTTTGCGGACCATTGTTCTCTCTAGCCCAAGCGAGCTGCACAAGCGTCTGCTCCAATATAGAATCGATCACAGTGTGTGAGCTGTAGATCTACTGCCTAATAATAATTATTATTTTTAGGGGAGGAATGCCCCGCGTGACTTCCACCGACCCTGGCACGCGAGTAGCTAATTAAAATTATAACGCCCGCCGCTGATACCGTATACCGGGTACGGGTAGGTACGCGTGTTGTTCTGTAGTTGTAGACGAGTTGAGTAAGTTGTAGGTGGGAAACTGTGTAGAAGAGCCATAGACTCTACGAATCATTTCCAAAACTACAAAGAAAAACCGTCCTGCTCGATCAAATTGCCTCGTTTTTTTTTCTGGTAGTTCTTGACTTTACAGCTTGAAGAAGGTTGCTTGTCATGGTGGCTCTTCCTCAAAGCAGATTGTCTGCCACAGCGATCAGTGAGCTTCAAGGCGAAAAGATAACTGAAATATGTAGCCAGATTCTAAATCAATAGCTATCGCGATCAATAGCTGTGCACGGTTTTCACACCACGTGTATGACGGTACCATCAGCCATAGTACTTATCCCAGATCCACCAGTCAATAATGCACAATTTCCCATCTTTCACACACAAGTCGTAACCAAAAATATGGCACAATGATATCTCATACTTTTAAGCATGAAATAATGCCATTGTTACATGCTTAAAAGTATGAAATAATGCCATTACTACATGGTTAAAAGTACGAAATAATGTCATTATTACATGCTTAAAAGTATGAAATAATGTCATTATTACATGCTTAAAACTATGAAATAATGTCATTATTACATGCTTAAAACTATGAAATAATGTCATTATTACATGCTTAAGTTTTCATTATCACAACCTTTGGCTGCATTTTTCTTCACTGATTTTTCCTTCCATTTCTTTCCTTTCGTTCAAAGTCCACTTCTCTTTCATTCAAAGCTGACAAAGTGTGACAGAGTACTGTTGAACTCTACTCATAGTTAGGTTCTGATTTCTAATAGAAAAAGGAGGCAATATTATGATTGTGCATATTAGTGATGAAATTAAATATTACAGAATATTGCCCACTTGTGAAATGTACGTGTATGGGAGTAAATGGGACTTTGGTCTAACGTTTGCAGTATTTCTGGGGTAATGGGTACATATAGTGTGTTGCTATGGGCAGAAAATGGCACTGGTTGTCAACGGCTATGGAGTTGCTG
>JAOWAW010113078.1:0-13444 GCA_028565695.1 Nicola tetela
ATAAGAGGGGTTGGGTCGGCTTCGAGACTACATCGAATGGATACTTGGATACCCGGTGAATACCTATCCTTTCAACAGCTTCAACACCTTTCTAGAGTGCGCCAAGTTGGCGCTGCCAACCACACATCACGGGGCCTTGTGACTTGTAAAGACAAGTTCGTGCAGCGGTTGACATGATGGTTGCTTTAGAGACATCACTCTTGGATATATACTGATAGAGAAAGTCACTGACCCCAGAGACAACGTTCTTTATGAATTCACGACGTTTCGACTTCTTTACCGAAGTCATCCTGAGGCAAAAGGAGTTTGGTGCTTTATCACTCACGAGCACGACTGATAAAGTACCAAACTCATTTTGCCTAAGGAAGACTTCGGTAAAGAAGTCGAAACGTCGCGTTTTCATGGAGAACGTTGTCTCTGGTGTCAGTGACTTTCTCCATCAGTTGACATGATGTTTAACTTAGCTCTCGAGCTTTAAAACGGTGTTTAAACAGTGAAATTTTGGGCATTGCGGAAAGCGTAAAAATAGCTTTTAACGATGTTTTTTTTGACAAGCCTAGAGTGCGGAATTATACCCTAAAGCTTCGTAATCAGTGCGTGTCTCGAATGCCAGTGTAATAATCGAGAAGTTGTGCTAGATTGCCAACATATTTTACTTAGTAAAGAGATGTATTTGATAAAAGATGTTGTAAATTATTTGTGCTGTGATCTGTAAAGTTTGATTAGTACGTCATTCTCAACATGGACTGCCGAAAATGGGGTCAGCACCTATAGTGACGTATCAATACACCGACCTACTGTTGGCAGCAAGTCAAAAATCTCTTCAAGACTCCTGAAAGGCCTTTTCATTACAGCTTCAACCGAGATATTTTTCTTTCTTTTGAAGAACGTTTCGGCCAAACCCTCTGGGATATAAGTTAACTGCACCAAACCTATTGCTCCATGATTCGTTTTACCTTGAAAATACGATGTACGTATTATTCAATACTCCCGTTTTCTCCAAGGCGGCGTGCACTCTCCCGACAAGGTCGTCGATCGACAAGATCGTTTCCCACCGGTGTTCGAAAATCATATCAGATGAGTTGGTAATCCGATCAGTCATTTGCGGCTGACTGCGCACCAGCCAATGTTTGTTGTCGTCGTGGTAATTCCAGTTCGGCGTGCGAGGCGACGTTTTCCCGTCATACACGTGAGCGTACTGCGGGGCTGGTGTGAACGGACCGTGCGGGGCCGGAGTGGCGGCGACGAGCAAGAACGGCGCTCCCGGATGCTTCTCCGCTGTTTGCATGATGAAGTCGATCGAAGTGTTAGCAATCAAATCCGTAAAGTAATCTTTTCCATAATTGCCACCGTGGTTCTCGATAACGCCGTTATTACTCACGCTGTAGTTATAATATTTCGAGTTGCCGACGAGACCAAACCATCTGTCCCAGCCAGGCGGAATGTGTTGCACTCCGCCTGTCCTGTTGAATCCGTACTGGTTGAGATATTTGCCGATGTAGGCTGTCCGAAAGCCGGCTTGCTTGGCGTATGTGGCGTAGGTCTTCTTCTCCGGTCCGGCTTGCCAATCGAATGAGGCGCAATTACCCTCAATGGAGTTGTTCAAAGCTCCGTGGTTGTGGATGTAGTTTCCGGTGAGGTAGGACGAGCGCGAAGGACAGCATATTGGAGTGTGAACGAACGCGTTTGAGAAGAAGGCTCCTTGTTGACGAATGAGACCCTTCGCTTGGATCATCGGTTCCAAGCCGCCAAGCACGACGTCTTGATCGTCGGTGAGGATGAAGACGACGTTATGATTCGTCGCTTCTTCCTTCCCCACAGAGACACCGATGGCGAGGAACAGTAGAACTGGCCCAAGCATCCTCCTCATGCTAAGAGAGAAACCGTAATTGAAGCTACACGAAGAAGATCACGACCGTATACCAACGAGCTCAGGTCGTTTTGTGTGATCTCAGCTAAGCAAGATCTCGTCGAGTCAGTTGACTTTTGTGAGATAGCGCCTCCTAGGCATCACGACATGATCACGTGACTCAGTGATCTTCATAATGTTATCATCTTAGCCAACGGTGGTGGTATACCAGGCTACGATGCGTTAGATGGCTAGAAGCTGTCCGCTATTGACACTAACTAATTTCTGCTGTAGCCGTCTGGGATCTGCCCCTGTGCTACTGGAGCTAGAGGGGCAGTGTCACGATATTGGCAGCCATTTTAGTGTGGTACAAAAAATGGCAGCCACTCTTCCAGATGTTTACTACGCGTAGACCTCCTCTACTTCCTTACACATATTGACCCGAGAAACAGCAATTCATCGGGACGACTGCAAACACCTCTGCAAGTGCCCCAGAAGGCATACCCTCACAGCGAGAAGAGTCTACGTCAAAACTAGAATACACATGGTAGCAGCTGTCACGACAACAACACCCGAAGTTATTCTTTACTACTACTACTAGTGTCCCAAGTGTGCTCCAAGCTCCCCGACTTGCTAATGCTCAAGGCTGGACTACATCTGAGATGATTATTTCTGTTTTTTTTTTTTCTTCGCGTTGTTAACCGTTGACACCCAAGTTACATACATGTACGTAAGATCAGGCGAATAAACATTGGTCAAAATCACCGAAAAGCGTGACACTGCTGCTTTAATGAAACGGGTTATTTTGTAATAATAAATTTTCATTTACGTTAGTGATACTTTTTACTACAAGCATTCTTCTCTCTCTCTTTTATCGCATTTCCCTTTTTTGTCCCTTTCTTTGACTCTCCAGTTCTCTCTCTCTCTCTCTTTCTCTCTCTCTCGCTTTTAATATCTCTCTCTCTCATCCTCTCTTCACCGGCTTAACAGTCGTTGTTTTAGACCAACCTTCTCTTCCCTTGTGAAATTCTGGCAACAGGCAGATACTTCTATATGTAATTTGGGCAAAGACAAAGCCATGATCCAATTCATGTTTTTACCTGAGTCAGCATAGCTGTGCAGGTCCCTTTATTTAATGCGAATATGCATGGAAGGAAAACACGCGGCATAAATGTGGGCGCATGTGAGGATAACGCCTAATTATAAACTGGTTCTAGCTGTCTGACTAGCAAGTATCGTTGGCAGCACAGCGTTTAACGTGTGTCAACTACCGCTTTCCAAAGTACAACTTCGCTTTTCTTCTGCTTCTGAAAATGATTTCTGCCCATCATTGCGCGTTCGACAGGGTACGGCATAGCTATAGCGGTCTCCTGCCCAAACTGTCAAGCTAGGGTCTCGACCGAACGTGGTTCCAATCCCACATAACAGGAGGATCTCAGCGCACTTGCATTTACGGTGTAACCTCGACATTTGCACCGATTCGAGCCGGTTTCCAAGGCAATGTCCTAGGCTCTCTGCTTTTTCCAATGTTACGTGAACGATCTTCCAGCAGCCATTCAGTGCTCCTCCATACATGTTTGCTGATTACACAGCAATCATGACCCTTCAAAGCAGGAAAGAGCTGTACAACAGCACAGATGATGTCCAAACATCCCTGGATCGCATCACTGAGTGGTCGAAAACATGGCTAGTGTCCTTTAATAATGGCAAGTCAGAAGACTTGATAATAACTGGATCAGGAGGGAATCCACCTACCCTCCCATTCTGTCTTTGAACGGCGAAGCTATACTACAAAGTTAGTCCGTGCGCCATCTCTGTTTGCTCATCTCATTCCGATCTGAGCTGGAAAAATCAGCTAGAACACCTTCTCAACAAAGGGGTCAGCAAGCTTGCAATTTTGAAACGTTGGCACCACCTGTTGCCCGCGTACACCCCCACACAATCTACCTTCTTGTCATCCGACCGTCCTTAGAATACGTTTCTTCTATCAGGCATAGACTTAGCCCAACAGACACCCACTTGCTACAAAGGATTCAACTCCGGGCTCGAAGGATGTTCGCCCCAGCAGAACTAAGACTATTACCGCGGTGCAACTGCTGAAACATCTCAAGCTCCCGACATTAGCGAGGCGCCGACGTGTAGTTCGCCTCTAGCTGTTTTGGAAAGTAAAACACGGCCATTGACCACCCACCCGAAAGCCTCCAGCAATCACAGAAACGACGGCTCAAATCAATTATAGCCCTTCGACAACCCAAAAGTGTCTCTCAGCCATACTCGGGCAGTGGCATGGGAAGCGGGGGAGGAGAAGGGATATCTGTGGAGGTTGCAGCCCCGCAGGTTTTACGACAGGGGCGAAGTCCTCTCGATTCAAGTGGATTTTTTAATTTTTTTTCATTCCCTCGATTCAAGCACAGGAAAACAATCTCCGGCAAAATGGTCTCAAAGTACACGAAATTGCATAATTTTGCATGCTATTTTTCAAAAGTTTCCAGGGGAGAATTCCCCCGGATTCCTCTAGAAACGCTCGGTCTCCGCCCGAGCAAATAGTTATCATACAGCCCCCCCTCCCACCCCCCGTCTTAAAAATATCTTCCTACGCTGCTGAAGTTACTGTAAGACTTGTCTTGAGGAAAGGTCCTGGCTCACTCTCTCAGTCACTGACTTGAATAAGTTGCCTGCATGCTGTCAATCTGCTAACTTGATCAGGAGCGTTTTAAACACCTCCTACACACAGTAAAAACACAAATGCACTTTCGGTCGTTCATAACATGTACGTACGTACAGAAGACTGCCCAGATTAGCCAAATGACTATGACAATATCCTATCAAAAATATATACATATGTAATCCGTAGAAAACCGGTTTAAGCATGTCTGTTAAAGGTTACAGTTCGCTATTCTACTGTGTGTTTCTTGGAGTAATAGGTATCGATAAATAAATTACTATGTTGGTGCGGATTTCTACCTCCGCGACAAAGAGATGTTATCAGTTATAATTGGTTGATTGAAATCAGATGTATTGTTACCGGATGCACTGTTCGGAGCAGCACGAAAGTGACTTCCGCAGCATGGATACCGCCATTGCCGAAGTCTCCGAGCACTCAGTGTCCTTTGCTGGTTTACGGATGTAGGATGTCCATTGCCAGTATAACAATCCTGAAGATGACCGTTCTGTTTATTCCTGGCATCTTACCACGACAGCACCTCAACTTTTCATTGTTCACCAGCCTGGCCTCGTTACAATCTGAGAAAGGTCTCATCACGAGGACGGACAGAACGGCATAATTAATGAGATAAATACAATTTTATGGAATGGATAGATATATAGAGGAAATTTCTTCGCTAGTCACGACATCTGGCTCCTGAACAGGTCCTCAACTGTTGAAGACGTGCCTTGCGCTTTTCGATAACAGCTGAGCTGGCTGTGCTGGCAATGTTCTTCAGCTGTCACGGATCAGCTGCTATGTCGTAATACTCGACGAAACCCTGTCATCGTAAACTCGCAATAGATACTATTCTCGTCGGGGCCCAGTGCGCGCACGCAAGTATATGTATTGCTGCTGGTGTTCGTTGGATGAAAAACGTCAGGCTGCGGTGGAGGACATTTTATAAGGCCGCATGGAGGATACTCTTCGCCCTGGTAGTCGATAAGAAAGTCTGTCCGCCATTTTGACGGGGTTTCTGCGTGTAGTAGAGGCGCGAAAGAGGTCCCGTCCATCTCCTCCGGCGGCGTCATTCCCATGAAGTCGATTAAGTTTGGGGCTATATATGTAGAAGTTGAGAACGATTTGGTCGAGGGTAATGTTCTTGGCGATACCGGGCCCTTTGACCATCAGCGGAATACGAATGTCGTGCTCGTACGGTTCCCGCTTGTCTCCCGGGATGCAGAACTGGCCCATCTGGAAACCGTGATCACCAAGCGATGGAGAGAAAAACGAACAAACAAAGACTTCACATATGCACCACAAACCAGTACAGTCCGTCTGTAGCCATAGTAAGAGGAGAGGTGTTGTTGTCTAGTTTGCAACAGGCCAAAATGTAATACTAGTGAATTAGTCTGATGAGACGCTTTCTCGTGTTTGCTCAGCTCCACTCCAGACCTTGTTTCTAAAAGGGAGGTACTACGGATCCTAGGAACTGACTTCTTTTCGCGTGAGAAAGGAATTACATCCCTAAGTTATGTCATAATGTGTCCCTCTGTTGCTGGCATACTAATTCAGATTTAAGTTTCAGAAAGGCCATTCACGACAGGAGAATCATAACCAATCATTTTTCTAATTTTTACTCCGGCTGGGAGTGCACAGCGGGCTCAAATAAGCGGCGACCGAGCTTGAACTGGCAAATTGGTCAAGCGGTTAAGATCGTGTGATTTTCGTTCCCCGTAGGGAATTAATTAATCGCCGGAGGTTCGAGTCCGCTGTGAGATCCCAGTCGGTGTGAAGGAAGGAAAATGGTTTAACTTGTCCTGGACTGTCGCAAAGCTCTTTATGCTTACATGCCAATTTAATCGCCGAGAAAATTAATATTTCTAGAGCGAAAGTATAACGGAAATGAGTAAGGCTATCCATCATGAAAATATGAATTAAAAGCATTACTAGTATACATATATATGTAGTTATGTATGTATGTACATGTATATGTGTGTGTTTGTGTGTGTGTGTGTGTGTGTGTGTGTTGTGTGTGTGTGTGTGTATGTGTGTGTGTGTGCAGTGTCTGATTTACAATTCGAAAGTTTGATCATGATGTCATTTGAAGTTCTTCCCATGGGCTGCTCGAAATGAGATCGACATCTAAAGGGGCTAGTGCCATAATGGAACTCTCAATTCTAAGAATCACCTGTAAATGTATACCCAGGCCTCTTCGCTCGTGTTGTTGGTGTGAACGATGGCAACGGCACGTGACTCAGTCATAAAGGATCTTCTCAGCTTCTACCTAGTGTCTACTGTGAACAGTCTTACAAGTGACGAGCAAGGTTGCTTTAAACATCTTGAGGTTTTCAATAAAGGAGAGTTCTGATTTTTGACCCCAAGTGTGGTGCCTTTGGTGTACGCATGGAGGGAGCCCGGCACACGTAGTGGTCTTACAATTTAGAATTATAATGATGATGATGGACCACACCATACATTCAGGAAAGGCCATTCACGCCGGGAAAATCATCCAATCACTTGTCTCATTCACTTTACTCTGGACTGGGGACGCACGGCGGACTCGAACCTGCGGCATCCAAGCACCAAGCCGAAACGAAATTTACACGTAACCTCTCGGCCAATCCGCCAGTTGAATAAACTAATAATAAGAATACTTTTGTCTCTCTTGCTATCTTTCTCTTTCTTTCTTTCTTTCTAACTAGTTCTCTCTATATCCGTCGCACGCTATCTTTCTTCCACTCAATCGGCTTCAATTTCGTTTTCTGTACCAATCTTCCCCTCCCTTCTGAAAGGATAAGAACAGAAATTTGCAATTTTGCAAAGAGAACGTCCAATTTGATATCATATTACTCATGTACCTCAACTCACGGTGGACATGGGATGGACGATCTACGTAATAATTAGATACAAATGTGCATTGAGCATACACCTGAAGGACAGCGCGTGACATTGATGCCTGCGCATGCGTGGACAACACGAAAATCCAATGGGGGTAGTATTTTAACTTTGATTGACTGCACAGGGGGTTGCGTCTGGATTTTAGTATTGTTCCATCCACCCGATTATTCATTGATACAACACAGTTATGGCATGCAAAGACAAAGTCATTCTACGCGTTGTGTATACTGCTATTTACAGTGTTCAACACTCCTCTCTGGCGAAGCGTTGACTGAACAAGCCAATACATCGACAAGATTGTGAAAATCAGGTTATTAAGCATTTTCTTGGATAGGTTTCAGCGGGTAAGCTCAACAACCGCGTCAGCCTAACCCATTTCAAAACGCAGTCTCTCGTTTCTTCTGCCAAAGGGCGTTTTACACCTCACCAGCAGTTAACGGGTTCCTGCCGCGGAGAGAGAGAGAGAGAGAGAGAGAGAGAGAGAGAGAGAGAGAGAGAGAGAGAGAGAGAAACGGAGAGGGAGCGAGGTGCTATAATTTACAACTCCGCATCTGTGTTGTTAATAACTTGTTGCCAAACTTGACGGGTGGTTTACAGTATAGCACCGAAGAAATTGTGTCGCCCAGCGAAAGAACTGTCTTCCCCAGCCGGCATACCAGACCGGCGTCGGGCGCGCATCGGCCGTGGCTGGTTTGCAGATGTGTCACATCGACAACCGTTCAACTGATCACATTTACTTTGACACTTATTATCGTTCTGTCTAGTTGAAGCAATAATATTATGTTTCAAATGAGTGTTACAGTTTCCACATTTGTGTTGTGGTCTCAAATTATTCTGCTGAGAACACAACGAAGCAGGAGCGTATAAAACCAATTAGGGCAAATTATATTTCCCTGAAGTTTTAGGTAACCGTTGTTTATTGCCAAAAATCTTCACAATATCGCCCCGCGATATTTTTTTCAGCTTACGGAGAGGCTGACCGAATGTAGTAAAGTTATATGGAAAGGTGATAGGTATTATTTTATGTCGATTGCTACAATTATCGTAATCGATATTATTGTTATGTGGTCGCCTGCTTCCGTTGCCTCATCTGATTACAGAAAAACGCAGCATTGAAGGCCAGCAGAACGGTAGCCTTCAGATGACATGGCCAGAAGCGACGGATCCAAATTAATCGGTTCAAGCGGAAAACTTCTAACAGCAAGGTATCACCCATATTCGTTTTCCGTCGTCACGATGGGTTAGTCCCCCGGCTTCCATTCTCCTTGCGGTAAGGTCGGGGCTGGTAAGTTATTTAAATAGGAAGAGACCTCCTGAGGGGACTAGTACTACCCGGTGAAAGTCTTGAGCGTTTTGCGTCAGTGGGAGTTTTGAACCTTGGAAACTTTTTTCTAGCATTTCACTGTGTGTGCCTTAATTTACGCGCCAGCTTGTTAGACAGCTGTTTCTTATACCGTTATGTCAATATCCCTGCTCACACGGTTCTTGGAGAGGTGATCAACCTTTCTCAATCCTCTGCAATAAAACTTTACCTTCATGATCAAGGCCTGTACCTAATTTCCGCTTCACTGCGCGCTTCTCTGCATTTAAAATGATCTCGCTTTCGGCGGAAGAGTACAAGCACAATAGGAGGAGACTTTTTCTCCGACCGAAGGTCTGTACCACGTGTGTTGGAATATCTTGATTAAAAGCGGCTTCCTTTTACGCTCTTCGATTTTGTTTTTCTTTCCGTTTCACTACAAACTGCTAGTTGCATGGCCATACCCAGGTCACCCTGCACCATGGGTAGGATGTCATGCACTAACAATACAAAGTCTTACGTTCTCCCTTGATTTTAGTAAATTCCATCTGGCGAACACCACCATGGCCAGCGGTTGTCGTGGCGCAAGTGACTGTTTAGCGTAGAACGATTCATTTTCTTTTGACTCCGATTGCGGCTGTTGCCGTCAACACCAGCCGCACGTAACTCACTCGCGAGCGCTGGCTGAGGTGACGGAAGACAAAGCTTCGGTGGACGCATTCACTGACACAACGCGAAGAAAAGGGCCCGCAAGAACTCACAAGTGCTTCTACTTTGCGCACGAATATAACGCACACGTATCTGTTCTTCGTCACGCACCACAAGAGTCAATTTTTTTCTCTCTTTTCATGACGTTTGCACTAGCACTCACACAATGACATCGTACCAGTTCGGTCGTCGACGTCTCCTAAACGGTTAGAGGCCTCCTACATGAAGTCCAGCTCTATCTAAGTCAACGGTGATCATCGAATTCCCTACATCCTGTTTGAGAGGTCATGACACGTATCTTCGGCATCATCTCATTTGACACTTTTTTGTAACATTTTTCTTCACGGCGCCATGAGATAGTTGCGGGCACAGATTACCTACAAGCAAACCTGTGACGTCAGTCAAATCTGTGACGTCAGTCCTTTATGTTAATGGGTTTTGCTCCCTTTCATTTTACTCGAATGCAGAGCTCTCTCCCCAGCGCACAATCTGGCTCTTTCTTGTTATATATTTTTTTGTCTCTCGGTGAAGAAACACCTAAGTTGTGGATATCTCGGACGTGCTCGTCCTATTATCAATGGAGAGAATCTATTTTTGCGCGCTATTTCCTCTTCTCCAACCCCTCCCTTGTTTCACGCCTTTTTTCTTTCTACTCACCTTTCATATCAGTGTTAATTTTTGCGATTGAAACCAGCTTGCACAAAATAATATGAATCGACTGGCAAGACATAATGTAGACGTGCCGTGTTAAGTTGTTTGTCTTTCGCAAAAAAAGGGATGCAATAGCGTCGGGGCTTGGCCTGCCAGTATTAGCAGTAGAAAATGAAGTTGCATTGAATGCGATTTTAGTCCTGTTTCGAGACAGTGCTCGTTCACTTATGAACGCTGTTTTATTTACAAACGAGAGAAACAGCATCTCATTTTGTAGTATTTTTTTTGCAGAAATGTTTTTCTCATGCTTTGTGCAGACCGAAACCTTCAGGGCTGGAAAAGTCATTAGCATCTCGCCGACTTGCCTTTACCTGTATCTGAAACTGACGACTAGACTCTGATTGGATGTACACTATGCGTATGTTTTCGTGAATGCTTAAGTAAGTGCGTGTGTCTTTGCGTGTGGCATGTTTAAGCGGAAGAAAACGTGCTTTTCAGTTGGCTACCGGACGAAGAGTTAATGGGTTATCGAGACTAATTATTGGACACTTACTTGTACTTTCATGTCACAGTGAAACGATTAGTTGATTGTCGATAAATATTAGATCCCACAATCAGGAAAGGCCATTCACGCCGGGAGAATCAGATCCAATCAATTTTTTTTTCATACACTTTACTCCGGGCTGGGAGCGCACAGCCGACTGGAACCTGCGGCGACCAAGCGCCTAGCCGAAACGAAAATCACTCGAACTTAACCGCTCAACCAATCCGCCATTTCAAAATAACTGGCTTCATGGCGAGCTTTGTGACTTTCGCTCGAAGCGATCCTATATCCACTGCGCGAGACGCTACGAGGTGAAAAGCGCTCCGTCACCTGAACATAGACAAACATATGAATTGGTCGTAAAAATACATGTGCTCGCGGCAGGAGGCACGAGATTTCCCACGCGCCTTATAATGACCCGGTGGAGCTCCCATGTGATCCGTGTTTCAGGCGAAACTGTTTAAAGCGCTGGAAGCTGATGGACACGGATCGAGCCCATGGCGTATCGCTGACCTGATCGGGACAAGAACATTGTATGTACGATGTGCGATAAAGGGGCTAACCCACCAGAGCATGTACCACTATTATTGTCAGGGGTTCTTATTTTTATTAATAGTATAGCCGTGTGAGCGTAATTTTTGAGATAGCCGTATGCACTACTATACTGTAGTCCGCATGGTAGCCATTGATCGCACTTGCCATGTTCAATAACAGTGTCGCGTTGGGTCTGAGAGACAGTGTCCGCCAGTGACCGAAAACTCTTAGGGGATGCACGTCGAATGTAAGGCATGAAAAAGACAAAACCTGTCGACAGGAAAACCATAGCTTCATATAGGTAGTGTCTACAAGTGATCGCATATTTTCCGGGTGGAGACGGCACTCATCCTTTGAGAAGTTTTCCGCAAGTAGTACCGGGATGAGTATGAAGCTAAAGACGAGCGTTTCCCCCCGTTGGAAAAATTTCACGCGGGTACAAACGCCTGGGGGGCATGCACGTGTGCGGGTAACGTCGGTACCATCCCGCCGTTTCTGTTAGTCTTTCTCTTCGAGTGATCCTTATCCAAGGCGGAGATAAAACTCAGAGTCAGACCTTGAATGACAACTGCATCACAAAGCATTTCCGTCGAGACATCGCCTTTAAAAGGCTGCGCTTCGATAAAAGAATTCAGTCACTTTACTGCTATGGTTTCTAACAACTGAAGAAAAAGTTACTTTTCAGTCGCTTTTCAAGCCAGCCGTTGTCAGCCTACTGCAAACTCCTGGAGTTTTCAGCATTCTGAGTGGCAATGACCATGTACATCTCCTTTCAAAGCTTTGGCTGTTTCATTCTTCTTCTTGTCTTACAAAATTTCTTCCACAAAACTTCCGCTGGACCAGTGTCTCGCTTTGCCAATGGCACCCTGCAGTTCTCTGCTGGAATGGGCTCAGCAGCTTCGAATTCTAGCGGCGGATCATTAACACCGGGCAGCAAAGCGGCGTCGACGGATGATGTTGTCCTTATGAAGATGTTCAATCCAACGAACGCCAGTTGGCATGAGCGTTGCGCACGCCGTTTAGCAAGAAGGCCGTCTTGCCTGCGTCGGTCGTTTTCGCACAATATTACGAGCGGCGATATCGATGTAACTAAAGCTTTGAACAACACACTGGTGTCGACTTGGAAACTTCTCTTCAAGAAGACCGTGCCAACGATTAGTAACAAACTCATCCCAATGGCCTTACGACACGAAAATCAACCAGTAGGTGTGAACTGAACTACCGGTATATGCCGAATAGACGAATCGGAGAAGACCAGTCCACCTAGAAATATCAGCTAAGCACTTGTTTTAAATTTCCACCTTTGTACACAATTTTCATGTCCTATCGAAGAGTCCGTTGACTTGTACGGTTAGGTACCCAAGATGCTCTGGCCATGGTTTGATTTTATTTTTTGTAGGGCATATCTTGTAGCCACTCCGGCCATTTTGTTTTATCACGCGTTGTTTAATCCTGGTCCGCTTGAGCAAATTTAGAATTGTTGCAAATGTATAAAACTGCTTTGAGCACCACATTGCTATTTGAGATCTATCGCGAGAATCAACTCGAATTTGACAAAAGGCTCTCGTTGTTATTTTAGATTGTCATGAACAAGTCCGCCACGCCAGCTCTCCTGATTCAAGAGGTAAATAGAAATGACTCCTGTATGCAAGCGCGGTAACAAGACGTCACTTCAATCTCCACTTACCCAACTGTCAGCCTTAAATTATGGAAAAAATTCCTTGCAATTGCCTAGGCCTTGCAATATTGATCGACGTCAATCCTGGTCATTCAGGATCACAGAAATAATTTTAGGTGTAAGCACTGGATGCTCGGAGATGACCAATCATAACAATGATATAGAGAGATTAAGGCATACTAACATTTTTCTCTATCTATCCATCACTCTCTCGATTGATTGTAAAGGGTGCAATGGCGGATCGCCTTCGCCTGCTGCATCTTCTTCTGCAAACGAGTCACTCGCTCATTGGACAGAAAGGCTCGGATATCTGTTCGCATGCCCCTGTCCAGCGTGGTCTCAAGACGGTTAGGAAGAGCGTCGGTGTCGCGAAATGTGCCGTCCGCTCATTGGTAAAGCTGAATGATAGCAAAAATAGGCAAAACGACCGTCTTCCTCCTCCGTACCAGTACACCCTGTATCCACTACCTCCTCTCTCTCTTTCTTTCTCTTTCTGTCTGTCTGTCTGCCTGCCTGTCTGTCTGTCTGTCTCTCTCTCTCTCTCTCTCTCTCTGTCTCTCTCTCTCTCTCTCTCTCTCTCTGTCTCTCTCTCTCTCTGTCTCTCTCTCTCTCTCTCTCTCTCTCTCTCTCTCTCT
>JAOWAW010113089.1:0-13650 GCA_028565695.1 Nicola tetela
CACGCCGTTCCAGGCGAGCTCGCCTTTCTTCCCCACACTCAAGACTTTGTGCAAGCGCAGTGCTTTCACGATCTGCTTCAAGGCAAGCTCCAGACTGGTTGCATTGTGTGGCAGTATTATACATTTGGGAAAGTTGGCAAACAGCACATTTGTTTATGTGTCGCGCAAGATCACAGTTGCAGCCGGCCGGCAGCATGCAGCACTGCGACAATGTACATGTTGCAGTTTTTGTGCCCAGCTGCGGCAGCGCGACATTATTGCAGTCAAATCGTGCCCATTTGCAGCTGTGACACATTGTCTACATGTAGATGTGTGAGAGTTGCGGTGTCAGCCGTATGAGACCGAACAAATGCATGGAGCACTGGAGTCGGCGTAGGCCATGGGAAGATGCGCTCATCGGCATTTGGAAGGGCAATTTCGGGGTTTTTGAGGGGGGTAGGAAAGTTCAAAATACGATCATGACACGTCCAAGATGTTGAGGAAGGATCTCGTCCAAGTCTGGTGCGAATCGGTTCAGTGGTTTTTGAATGCATGCGTTACAGACAGACAGACACACACACACACACAGACCCCCCCCCCACACACACACAAACGAAAATATATATTAAATATATATATATATATACACATTCACAAAGACACTCCCTTAAATATACATACATTCATTCATACATACATACACACACACAGATACTCACCCTAAATATACATATATACACAGAAATACTCCCCCTAAATATATGTACACACATACACAAAGACACCCCTAAATATACATACACACATACACATACTCCCCTAAATATACATACGCACAAACACACACAAAGATACACCCCAAAATAAACATACAACATACGTAGAGATACTCCCCCTAAATATACATACATACATACATACACACATACTCCCCTAAATATACATACACACATACATACACAAAAATACACAATAAAATATACATGCAACATACACAAAGATACTTCCCCTAAATATACATATGTACATACGCACACAGAGATACTCTCTCCCCATAAACACACAAACACAGAAAAAGCATCAAGCTACTCATATAACATGATGGGTCTTGCCATGCAGAGGGCATTGAAGGTGCTTGCACTCCTTTCGGAATGTTCATGTACACACCAGCTGCATCCATTAACTTCTATGACCCAGCTATCATTGTTGAAATTCTTGTGACTAAGCCATCATTGTTGAAACTTTCCATCACTATGGCAAAACCTACAGGGCATCTATGTTCATGTACAGGCCTTGCCATAGTGACATCACAACTGGGTTGAACCACCTTAATTGGTGATTTTCCTCCAATGTGCTGTAGCTCACAGTTTATTCTAACATACTACATGTGCACACTGAATTACCATATATCAACAGACTTTCATGTACACACATTCCATTTCACTTTCCCTAATGAAGCTCAAAATACGCCCCCACACCCATACTTTCAAGAGTTAATCTCACTCTATTAACTTTCCCGGAGCATTTCAGTGTTTCCACATCTTAAAATCTGAACACTTGCAAATTTCAAAGTATATTCTAGAATGAAAAACACAATACATACAAGCCATAAAACCTTGCTTATCCTTTGGATGGTCCCCAATCAACATCTCCATGCCAATTTCATCCTCTACTTGATAATTCAGCAGACATGTCATAAATTTTACAGAAAATCAAATATTCACAACAGCTATACAGCATCTCTTTAAGGTGGATGGTAATCCATTGTGAGACGAAGACCAAGAAAATGCATAAAACCTACCTGCAGCATTTTCAGGGACCTCAGGAACCTCCTGAGGAGCTGGCAAAGCAGCTTGGAAGCGTTTGTCGTCTCTCTTGTACTCCCGCATGTGAATGATACTGTGTGTACCGACAAGTGGAGTACGGCCAAATGCACGGTTATCAAAGATACTGATGTTCAAGGGTGGCATGTACAGCTCCTCCTTCGGCAGTTCCTGCACAGAAACAAAAAGCCAATATGTGATTGACTTTAATGCCATACAAGAAATTAAATTCAACTGCAAAAAAAAAAAACAAAAGAAATATCTCCCACCCCCTCCCCACTCACACAAGAACTTGAAAATCTATTTGTACACCTTACCACTCTCTGGAAAACAATCAGTGGCTTGTCATAGTTCGGGCACTTCTTCATCTTCTTGATCGGATCTGTGTGCATCTGTGCACCACCGACTGAGATGGTGACGTGAGGACGATCCACAGACAGAAGCTGACAACGCTTCACATCACGTACTCCCCAACATAAGGCCTGACCAACAGAGAACAGCACAAAAAAACTTTAGACACTGTTTGGTTAAATCTCAAAGCAGTCTGTTAAACAAGAACTCCACAGAGAACCTACAGACTTGGCTGAAGATAGACCTGCAAGATCCAGGGACTTACTTCAACTCGCATAAGCTGCATGACAGGTCGGATGCCACTAGGCACACGATACAGTGAGTCATGTGGTGGAGCCATGCGCTCTGGAGCAAATGGCAACTCATCACCTTCGTTCTGTGACAGATGCACAAGAAAAACAAGAACAAAAGTACTATCATGATCTATCAGATGAATACACAGCTAATAGTGACCCTTCAAACTCACCCCCACACACCACCAATAGTGACCCTTCAAACTCACCCTCCACACACCACCAATAGTGACCCTTCAAACTCGCCCTCCACACACCACTAATAGTGACCCTTCAAACTCTCTCTCCCCCCCCCCCCCCAACACATCACTAATAGTGACCCTTTAGACTCACCTACCACAAAACACGAATAGTGACCCTTCAAACACAACCATCAGTAAAATACAGGCTGATGAGAAATCTCCAGCAAGCAAGACAGAAAAAAAACGAAAAAACGTTTAGAACCAACCAGCATAAGGTGGAATGCACCAAGAAGCTCTCCAGCATCCTTATCAAAGTACTTGATTGGGTACCAGTCCAAGCGTGGAGGAGTGCGACTGTCCAGACGAATGTGAGGCTTGACCATAGATCGGCCCAAGAACTCATCCTTACCCTGGCATGATGTGAGTTAGAAAGAAATAGCACACTACACATTGGCCACTGAGACACAAACCAACACATGCATCTATGCTTTTACTCTCCCTCTCATGATTCCTCATACAAGTACATACAAGGTCATATCAGTGGTACACTTTGTTGGAACATTCCCAACATCTGTGCCACAGTTAAACGTTTGTGTGTGAACTATTTACTGACACAACATGCATGTACAAAAACGCACACACAGTGAATAAATCAATTGCACCAACTCACAATCAAGTCCTTGTCGTACAGTTCAACACACACATCTGGTGGAATGGCCTGGATAACCTTTGGGTCGCCATAGAGCTCAATGTCCTCAAAGATCAGTGTCTGGTCCCACGTTGGCATGATGGTCTGCTCCAGGCAAATACTCTTTTGCGTTTCACGAGTGAATGACACATAGCAGTATGGATCTACAGACACACGCACAATTACAAACAATACCATGATCACCTGTCTCAATAACAATCTATAAAAAGCAAATATAAACCTCATACCTGACAGGCCAGACTGGTCAGAGCTGCGGATGTTTCGTGCCTGATACAAGTACACACGCAACTGGTAGCGGTGAGGCTCTGTTAGTTGAAAGAAAAACAAACTAACCACATAAACAAAAGCCAGCAGACCATAGAAACTTCTCTCTGCTACCTGGAGATACCAGACTGTAGACACTGAAACAGAGGATATGATGATAGAGGAAAAATGGGGAAGAAGGAGGTGAACACAGAGAGATAGAAAGACAAAGTAATCATCCATTACCCTTGAAACTCATGAACATGCGTGGAGTGACTTGGTGATGCTTGTCTTCCTACAATGGCCAAAATCAGAAAAGAACATTGCATTAGAAATAAATCCCTTTCTAATCAGATCAAACTTTAGCATAGGTAGCGAAACAATCAACAGTACCACAAACCTCATCACTGTCCTGGAAGAAGAAAACTGGCGCAGAACCTGCTCCGGTTGCGATAAGCCTGCGATGCCAGCGACGACGACGGACAATATCCATCTTTTGCTCCAGAGTGTGGAACTTTGTGCTGAATAAGCGCGAGTACTCCCATCCTTCCTTGGCTTTCTCCTCAAGCTTAGCCTGCCAAAGGAGTTACAAACAGCCAATAAAAGCAAAATTCACACTGAAAAATGAGAACATGAAGGCCACACAATGAACGACAAAGTGACAAGCAGGCACAAACATACACCACCAATAGCTGGGTGTGGTGACTGTCCACTCGTACCCTCTTTTCTTCCTTCTTCTTCATCTTCTTTGTGCTCTTGTCACGCATGCGGCGGCGAATCCACCGACGGCGACGACACAAGTGGTAGTTCCTTTCCACAGGCACATAACCAGCCAACGAAGGGTCCAACGTGTACTCAAAGCCTAAGTACAGAAAGAGAAGGGAACACTAAGTCCCACAGCACCGAAAGCAAGAGCAAACACAATATCAACAGAGATTGATAACACTGGTCTGCTGCTGAGTGCTCCCACAGGTCATCTCAACTCTGGAGTCTTTCCAGTAAAACATAATTAACTTCACACACACATCATAAACAGGCTGACAGACCCAAGCAAGAGGCATAGTGACAAAGGAAGAGGCTCATTTCTTTGTTGCGGTTTGCCAGAGAGCACTGATGCCTTGGGTGACTCACTGGGCTTGTGAATCTAGCAGTGTGGTTAGTGTGCAGTACTTCAGCTTTGCAGGCAGGCAGCATCCTGGCCCAGACAGAGCAGATGTGATATGAGTGGTCCCTTTCACTTCACGGGCAGGGAGCTTCTTGATCCAGAACAAAAGGGAGCAAACAGTTTGTTTTGGCTCGTCTTCTGCTAGGCACTACCCAGCAGGACGGAGCATATCTAGAAGTTTGATGCAGAGTGCTACTGCACTGAGTTTATATGCTTCCTTTGCCAACTACCCTCCTCACTGTTTTATTGAATTTTTGATTAGAGAAGGGAGGGGGGGGGGAGAAAAAAAAAGAAAAGAAGCAGAGCCAGAATGCAAATCAATCTAAGAGGTGCGAGATAAGGGAAGCAATACTGTAAAGGAGAGGAAACAAAAACAAGACAATAAACACAGTATGGTTAAGCGTGTGACGTAGTAAACACAGTATGGTTAAGCGTGTGACGTAGTAAACACAGTATGGTTAAGTGTGTGATGTAGTAAACACGGTATGGTTAAGTGTGTGACGTAGTAAACACAGTATGGTTAATTGTGTGATGTAGTAAGCACAGTATGGTTAAGTGTGTGATGTAGTAAGCACAGTATGGTTAAGTGTGTGATGTAGTGGCTCTGCGAGGTGATAGAAGGCGGGCAAAGTTCTTTTCTCAAAGGACCTGAGTGTTACAGCTTCTGCAAGACAGATGAGCATATGTGGTGCAATGAGAAATAGCAACTTCCCATCACGCACATGCGCTAATGCAGCAGATTGCTCACATTGAACATATGTGAACATGAGATGCAGTGTCTGTAGTTAGCCTCACTTTACCATAGTGAAGAACCCTTTATACTGTTAATGCAACATACACAGTAACACTGGAAAAACCTGGACTTGGGTCAGTTAAGGCATGGCAAGGCACTGTGGCCATGGTGACCATATGCAGGAGGCAAAATTCAATTGGAGCACCTTAAAATTATCTTCACACCCGTTCCAACTGCTATCGTGGCCGCGACCGCATAGTAATGTATGGTGAGTCAAGTAGCATACTAGTAAGGCAATCAAGAACACACACTGACTGGGGCCGGGAGCAAGGAAGCATGTCGTCATCAAGGGAACTCATAACTGAGCAGGCTGGCTGCGACAAAGAAGACGTAGAATGACTCCCATGGCCTCTGGTATTTTTTCTCTTCGGTCTAGATGAGAGGGGAAGTCTTTCCATTTTTCTCTATGTGTTCAAAGCTGATGGGTAAAACACAGCACAGGTTTACCCCTTCACCTTGAACCAAAGCACTTTAATTCTACTGGTTCCAGTTTGTGTTCGGGAAGTGCTGATCTCTAAACAATGGCGGACGAAGAAGAAGCACCTTGGCAAGTAAAAACAGTTTCCATTTAGAAAAACCACAGGAATGATGGTCGAGTCTAAGGATGTTTAAGGAGTATCATTGTGTACTGGAACCAATGCTGGGTGAGTGAACAAATCAACCATGCAGAATCATATAGAACCTGGCCTTTCTACAGGGATGTGCTTTTGAGCAGACAAGGAAGAAAGTGTGTCCCATTCTTTTTTTGAGGAAATGCGCTGTTAATCTTAGCCTTTAATGAAGTCCTGTACCAAATTTTAAGATGCCATGATACCGGGAGCATGTTCAACGAAAATGAGGGTCTTCCATTAGCTATGCCTTAACTGAACTGAGGAGCTCACACCAAGGACCCTCCACACAACTGATAATAGCAAACTTAAACAAATGCTAACCTTCTTCATCACATGCTCGGTTTTTGTCCACTGACCACTGTGTGTCCTTCCACACCCAGTTGGATGGTGGCTCGACACCGTCACGGCCACCATCAAGCTTATCATCACGCTAAACACACAAACCAACACATGAAGCACTTCAATAAATACACACTGAAAGATTACCCCTGCTGTAGCATACTCTTAACAATGAGACACAGAATATCCTATCTCCAGCATTTTGTAAAAAAAGCGACATTTCCGTGAGCTATCTTGCCTGATAATGGTAGAATCTTGGTTGGAATGTCACTTTTCTTAGTCAATAAATTGCTGGAGATAGAGTATTCCACAACTCAGCATTTATTACAGCTGTCGAGCACTTTCTAGCAAGACACACACTTCACTTAGAGAAAAACATGTATAACATCAGACTCAAACATCACATCCAAGACTTGATCAGTGTAAACACGTACAACATTGCCCCAATGACTCTCGGCATGAGACCAGCTGGTGCCCGGAATGCGTTCTTGGTACTCGTAGATGTCTTCAACAAACTCAGACTTTCCTGTGTCTTCGGAAAATGACAAGCTGCAGGCAGACAATGAAGGTGTGCAGAGCAAGAACATCAACACACAACACAAAGTTCATAACAAGATAGAGTACGAGCAAGTGAATGAATAAAAACCTGGGAAACTTCAAAAGAAAAATCAGTTACAAGAGAGTTGATACTTGTTTTCCTTTTCTAAAACTCTCTGCAACTGGTTAGAGTCGGTCCAAAGAGTACTCTTCACATACAGACATTGCAAAGACACGTAACGACACACATGTCAAAAGTATTCTCACCTGAGCTCTGGATTGACGAACCAGTCACCATCCCACTTCCAGCCCTCAGGTGGTGGGTCAAAATGCTCTTTGTTCAGACGCATCTGAAAGCAAAGGAAAGCACAGACAAGGTCAACAGGAAAGGCACTCTGAAAAAGATTAGCAATGAGACTCACCTTGCCATTCACATCAGACCAGGCTGGCCGAGTAAGTCCTTTCTTTCCCCAGCCAAAAATGTCTGCTTGATTCTCATACTGGAAAAAAAGAGAACAGCAGAAAGAGGATATCCCACTGAGGTCACGAAGAAAAAAACAGCCACTTTATGAGTAGAAACACATCCAAACAATCAGCTTCTCACTTTCCCAATACTGCTTGTGATTGTACACAGCTGTTTTTATGACCACGACATACAAAACGCAGTGATGTCATGTATCCATTGCCCAAATATTTCCAGATATACCTTCCCTGATCATGCATGCAGTGTTGGAGACGGTTGACTAGCACCTGTGGAAGCCGCCTCTGTCAATAGAATCTTTCATGTCTTTCACCACTTTCCCTTAAAGGCAGAGTTACAACCTACATGTAGCTTGTTACCCAACAGTCTACAAACCCCTCTCAACTCAAGCTCAGAAAATCATCATGAGAGTAACACAAAAATGCCAGGCACTTGAACATGCTACCTACTCACCGTCTCAGCATAAACAGAAATCTCCCCCTCGTCAGCACATCGCATCCAATCCTCAGCATATGACTCCAAACCAAGCCAGATGACCATACGCAGCTGGGCAGGCACGTCAGGCCTTGGACTTGAGTTGTCCTTCTTTGGTGGCCACTGTCGACAGAACATTACAAACAGCAATAAAATAGCTAAGCTATGTGTAAACAAGCAGCTGCACAGTATGTAGTATGTACATCACGTGCAGCAAGTGACAAAAACCAACAAGAAGGAAGTTCCTAGCAAATATTGCTATTACTACATTTCTTCGACTAAAGGCCATCCTCGAATACAAGCCACAGCAGAGAGGATCCTAAAAAGTCATAAAGGCCACAGTCATCTAGACCTTGAAAACAATGCATGCCAGTATGGGCACATGCATGGATGCCTGGTGCAATCACATGCATGAAAAGATACAACAAGGTCGTGATGTTTGTTGCCGGTATATGGGGCATACCTGCCTGGTAAATTTTCATTTTAGCCTTGCTCCAAATCCATAAATCTTCAGTTAAACTAATCACATGATCAGGTGCCTGTGGAATGAAGTTTTCCCGAATATCCCTCTTCTCTTTCGATTATAAGCCAAAGTAGACAGACATGGTTAAAAACAGAGGCTTTTAAACGAAGAAATACGGTACCTTGAGATAGATGTTCTGGGGTTTGCCACAGTTCTTGCCACACGCCTCAGTCCACTTGCTGCCATCAGGGTGGTGTGCATACAACACCTCGTGTCCAGGAACACGGGCATAAGCAAGGCGCTTCTTGTTCGTGAGCATCCAAATGATGACGTCGGGCAAAGAGTTTTGTGACTGGAAGAAACAAAATGCAATAGCACACAGAATCAATCAACACATTATGCCCTGAAGAAAGAAGATATTAAAATGACAACTAATGAAATTCCACTTGCCTCGAATGCAAGGTTGCGCAATCGATTGAGGTAACTTTCCACATCGTTCAAAGCTTCAACGATGTCTGTCGCTGACTGCCGAAGATTATCAGCATCCTCTCTCACACTTTGCTGATGACACACATTGAAGCAATATCAACAAGACACAACAAATTAGCAACACAACTTTTATCAATTGTTGTCACCGTGCTTGGAAGCATACAGGTAGTGGCGTGAAAAGAATGCATATACCAAACAGAACACAACCCCTCCTAATACTCCTATCAACTGTTCACTCACCAGCTCCTGTTTACGAATGGCATGAATCTGCCGGTCTAATGGAGTAACAGTCTGCACCATTTTGGGCAATTCTGGAAGTTGGCGTCGAGGATCACTATAACATAAAAGAGCAAAACATTTACGAAATCTCCTGCATATGCAGGCTTAATGCTACTGATGGTTAAATTTTACGGCAGAAGAACAAATTGGCTCAGTCATGCACAAAATAATGACACTTACCAAAAAAAATGTAAAACACTGGACATGAACTAATTGGAACAAGTGATTGAAATTTTCGGCTGTACAGTGTAAAATGACTATACCGTAATATTGTAAGAAAATTTTTCCTAACTTCAAAATACCCTTCGACTGTTGAAAATTAGTTTTACCTTTTACTAGAGATTTATGGTGTTACACTAACTGTCCAAAACGTGTCATAAGGGCTTGTATATCTTATCACAGTATCCTCTTGTGGCATGTCCAGAGGACTCAATGCACCAAACAGTCACAAACACCACCATAGGAAGAGCTACAATTAAGCACGTGTACAGAAGATGCTTGACATTGTTGTACCAATAGAACACTTCATGACACATTGCCACACTAAGAAAAGAATGCACTTTCTGCAGCTACAAGCAAGCAATCACAACCACTCAAAGAGATCACCTGAGATCCTTGCGTAGCAGATCGATGAGGTCAATAAACGCACGTGCCGTCTCAGCGGGAGGGGCCTGGGCACTGACCATGTGATGTACACGCTTGATGTTTCGCTCCTACCACCAAAAGACAAGAAAAAAGCTCAAAACGGGTCACGGCTGCTCAAACTATTTCTGAAGTTCTCCAACCAGAAAAACAACAACTGAGCAAAAAAATACACACATTCACAACTCACCAGACGATCACAGATGGTCAGGAGAATGTTGAGAGCATCTAGACGGTAGTGAATATCTTCCCACTGACAATCAACAATGGCACATGGCTTAGAACTGGCCCAAGGCAAGAAGTTGTAGTGCTCCCCATCTGAGATTGGGTTGGTGGGTTGTGTCGTCGATGAGGATGGTGGCACATTGGGATCCAGCTGGTTACCATAGTTACCTGAAACAAATAAGCCAGTCTAAGTCACCCGGTTGACAAGAAACATTCGCCCATTAACGATTCTTTATAAACCTGTTTCAATCAGAACAGGCAGACAGCACTACAAAATTAAAAAGCAAAACATTATTAAAACAAAAACAATAATATTTATAAGCACTTAGATGAGACAGCTGTGCAAGAAGACAGACACTTCAGTACTAAAGAACAACGTACCAATGCTGATCTCGAACGACACCGGCGCATCAGCAACAGACTCCGGCAACATGGTGGCATCGACAAAAGCACAGCGCAGGGTGTACTTACGACGACGCAAGAAGTATTGCTACAAACATGCAAATGCACGCAGAAAAGAACGCTGTGAAGACAGACTACCACAAGACAACGACATCAACAATTTGATTTCTCCCCACTAACATTTACAACAGAGAACGGCAAATATCGCTCACTTACATTCACACGTGCAACATCACCCTGTTCGATTGGCTGCGGAGACTTCTCTTTTGGGTACTCGTTCAGGACCGATGTCACCTCAACAAGCATACGCGCTCGATAGGAGATCCCTTCAAGCTGCAACAAAAAGCCACACAAAGTTCAGAAAGAGAGGTATAGTGACAAAGCTTTCACCTTGCACTGTCCTTATCTGATCAGCCGTTCTTTGTTATAGGATTCATTTGTGCAGCCATCGCAACACCACAGTATACTGTCCTTGCACTATCTGCAACCATGTTACTAACAAACTTTTGATTCTTTCATGGTCACATCAAGCACACACCCAACGCCACAACTATGCCAACACAGACAAATAGACAGTCTAGATCTATACTTAGCCACAGGATATGTTCTCAACTGAAACTCAAATTCAAGAAAGCAAAAACGTACACCCTAGAAATCACTGCTGCAACAGCTACAACTCTCCAGTGGAAAATAACATGAAACTGTGAGAGGACACAAGTGATCCTTCCACAAAATCAAGAAAAGAAAGCAGTTTGACTCAGCTTTACGCTCTGAGTCTGGTGTAAAACTGAGAAAATAACAATCAGTCACAACTGTATTAACTGAAACAGTCCTCTCCAACCGAAAGCACACACAGCAATTGTGCGAGAAATAAACTCTCAGCGAGAAACTACAAAAAAAAGAAAAACTATCAGCATTGTGCAAGTGGTCAAAATACTCACAATGCCCATGTTGAGGTAGTCATACTCATCGGGCAGGTCAGAGTACTCGCGTGGTGAGCCATACACATTCACCCAAGCCGGACCAAATGTTGGCAAGAAGCCTACAACAGCGATAGAAAAAAACCACACATTAATAAGCTGAAACAAAACACCCAAAGGAATTAGAATCTCTAAAGCTTGGCCGTGGTTGGCCTACCAGCCTCTCCAGGTGCTGAGATCTCTGACAAGTTGAGATAACACGTCCCGATGGTGTCATCCTGATTGAAATTGTCCCTTCACAATAGAAAAAAAAACACTGAATTGGTAGAAACACAACAACACAACACACAACCATTTTCTCACAAACAGCATCCTGCAGCTGCTTTTCAGAACATTGCACCTGAGAGGCATAAAGACTGTGGAATGACACTTCTCTCTTGCCTCACAATACACTCTTCTTCAAGAATGAATTTGGACAGCCATGCAATTCTCATCACTGCATGGTTGTTTACAGTCTACAGGTTGGAAAAATTGAGTGAAGAAATGGAACTTACTTGTCCTTGATGCGAAGACGAATGCGATCACACATGGAAGGAAACTGTAACATACACCACACAACCAAATCCAGTGTAAGTCAAGGGATACACAGGACTACACAGATTCAGCCATTAAGTAAAGTGTAAATGACAAAATTGGTTCAGACAACAAAAAAAAAAGTAAACCCATATTTTCATGTGAAATAATGAAGGCTCTGAGAAACCACCCACAAGGGAAACCCATCACACACCAAACAGCTTACAACTAAGAATGCAAGAAATACTCTTGTACCACAGTTTAACAGTCCTTCACTCATATGCCATACAAGTCGGTCATTAACAATACTTATCAAACCAACCTTGCAGCCAACTTGGAGTTGCTCATTCCATTCTGGGTTTTGGTTGTTGTATAGAACACCAGTTTTGCTCTGCACAAAGTCAAAACTCAGTTAGTAACAACCATTTCATTCAGGGACATTAGGTCAACACAAGATAGAGAGTGGAAGTTCAAGTCTATCACCTGACCTTGTTTCCAGCAAAGCTCATCACCACATATGGATCAACCAGAGCCTTCTTTTTCTGCAACACGAGAGAAACAGATAAAACACATTGGATTCCTAAAGACAGGTGCACTGCCATTTTAAAGAGCATTTGTTTGAGATGTAAATAATTCTATTACACTCTCTTTCCTCGGCATTAAAAGAAACAAATTGCTATGGATGTCACAACAACCCTTTTGTGATCATTAAGCATACCCTTCACATACTGTGCTTTAGTACACACACCTACACATGCACACACACGTTTAAGGTGAGTGTTTATCGTTCTTTTCAATTGTCCATGACCATGTGCTCAAGAGGTATGGCAAAATCAGAAAAAACATTACAGGCGAACAAATCATAGTTGCCAACCTGAAATGTCTGAAAATCAGTAGGTCTAAGTGAGAAATGTTAATCCATGGCAACTAACCTTACTTGCTGCACCAGTCTATTACCACTTTCTCTGTTTTTGTCTTTTTTTTTTTCATTCAAGATCACTCATTAGTTTTTGTCGAGGGATGGCGGAGAAGTTCCCCCAGACAAACTATCAGCATGATCAGAATCTACTTCTACTTTCTGCAGTTGATCTTGACTCTTGACCAGCAGTCGATCTTGACTCTTGACCAGCAGTCAATCTTGACTCTTGTCTTGACCAGCAGTCGATCTTGACTCTTGACCAGCAGTCAATCTTGACTCTTGACCAGCAGCCGATCTTGACTCTTGACCAGCAGCCGATCTTGACTCTTGACCAGCAGCTGATCTTGACTCTTGACCAGCAGCTGATCTCGACTCTTGACCAGCAGAAGAAAGCTATAGTTTTGGGACAATACACGCTCAAGCTCTGCTAGCGCTCGCAGCCAGTAGGCGGGGCTTCACGCCACACTGACCATGCAATTTATAACAACTGGTACATATGCACGGTGTGGCACTGGTGCAAGCATGCACGCATAAATCTGGGTATGTTGACAATTAAGATGAGATAGACTTGGAGTTCGAATGATGGTGGCTGTCATGACCAGGTATATGGCCCAGACTCATGATGGAGGAACTGAAAGATCCCACCACCGATGGAAGTCTCCTTTTTTCTACTCTGCTGGCAGAAAAACTTGCCAGCTGGCCCTGCTGCTATGCATTTGAATATCTTTCTACTCCTTTTTTGATTGATACGCATCGTT
>JAOWAW010113089.1:13750-24937 GCA_028565695.1 Nicola tetela
AGAAAAACTTGCCAGCTGGCCCTGCTGCTATGCATTTGAATATCTTTCTACTCCTTTTTTGATTGATACGCATCGTTACATCGTCGGTAGGTATTTTTCTTGCTCTAAAATCAGTAGACTACCGACAAATTGGCAGGGCTGACAACCCTGTAAAATGGTGCTCACAATTTTGTCATGGACACAATCCTTGACCCCAAACAGGAGTCATGTGTTGACAAACAACATTCAAAATTAGCAAGGAAAAGAATATAGACATAATTATAGCACCATATGGTAAACAAATAATATTGACGTGGCTTAGAATTAGGGCTGAAACGATTATACTGATTATTTGAATTGATCGTAAAAAAAATTGATTCGATTAATTGAAATCTCTTCGATAGTTCAATAATGTGGGCTTCATGATATCAACCAAATGGTGGCAAATTCGCTGATATATGTGATGTAGATGTAGTCTACCTTCATGCCTGCATGTGGGCCTACACACAGTAGCTCTAGAATAGTAGATACTCTAAATTGTACATTGTGTAGCTGATATGGTCAAATGGCATGACCGCAACTGCAGTCTTGATGGCGTTATTATCGCATGATCAAAACATGTTCACACCGTGCCCACACGTGTGCAGTCAGTTCCAGCACACAAATCAAAAGAGACGAAAGTTGTTCCATGATCGGAAAGGTGCGAAAGCATGTGTCTACGTGTAGAGAAGAATTCATGCTTGCACTGTTTAAAGAATGGCCTCTCCTCATTCTGGTTTGCAGATGGCTAGGTCCGAAGTATGGAAGACTTTTGTTAAGAGTGAAGATGCTGATCATGTCGTTTGCACCCCCTGTTCAGAATCTGGTAAGGGGAAAGGTGTGCTGGTTCACAAGAGTGGGTCAACAACAGCAATGAGGGAGCATTTGAAACATGTTTATGGCTTGGATCTCACACCTTCTAGTGCTGCAGCCTTGAGTCAATCTTCCATAACGTCATTTGCCGTCCCTTCACTGAGTGGTAAAGTGTGTACACCAGCAACTCAAAAGTTTGTGACAGAACTGTTGGCCAATTGGGTGTTCGGAAATTTGCACCTACTCAACATCATTAACAACCAAGGCCTTCGACAACTCTTTGCTTTCTTGATTCCCAGCTACTATGCTGCCCACCTGCTTCAGACAGCTGTTCGTCACACCATTGACTCATCCATACCTGTTCAGAGACTGCTTCACACATGTCAGAAGCTTGTAGGGCACTTTAATCACAGAAACATCACAACTGAACAACTGGAGAAGAAGCAGGCACAGCTCTCCCTGGGCACTGACATTTACCATCTTGTGCAGGAAGTGCCCACTCACTGGAACAGTTCATATTACATGTTTCAACACCTTGTGCAGTTGCAACTGCCAGTAACAGTGGTCCTGACAGGCCCTGGAGCCAAAAAGGAAGACAAGCAATTGATGTTGAAGGACAGTCAGTGAGCTTTAGCTGAGAGCTTGGTTGAGATTTTGGCACCAGCAGAAGTAGCAACTCGTCTCCTTGGCGCCCAGGAGTATGTCACCTCAAGGGTCGTCCTCCCACTCATAGCTGAACTTGTGACAGAGCTCAGGAAGGAGGAAGTGTACCACATGAAGAGATTTCAGGCCACCCTGGCTGATGAGCTAGAGAAGAAAATTTTGCCTGCAATCCCTTACTGCAAGATTTCTTCTGGTTCTCAGTGCTGCCATCAACCTTAGGTTTCAGTCACTAAGTTTTGCGACTGGCATTCCGGTCACACCTACTAAAATCAAGGCAAATACTGAATCGAAGACAAAAGCACTGCTTCTATCTGTGGAGCTGAGCCAGGTGAAGCCAGTGGAGCTGGAGAAGCCAAAGGCCAAGCGTAGCCACAGCATCTGGGACATGCTAGATGCCCAAGAAGATGATGAGGAAGTGCACAATGATGTTGCAGAAGAAGTCAGCATCTTTTTTAGTGAGTGGCCAGCAAAGAAGTCTGACAATCCACTTGAGTGATGGAAGGCAAACTCAAGCCGTCTCCCCAACCTGGCAAGATTGGCCAACAAACTCCTGTGCATACCTGCTACAGCTGTCCTGTCAGGGCAGGTTTTCTCTGCTTGTAGAGTACTGGTTAACAAGTTAGGGTGCTCCCTACTGCCATCAAATGTCGATGTGATGATCTTTGTGGCAAGGAACAAGTTGCCTTCTTCATCAACCACAGCATCGGTGCAGATGAAGCCAGTCGTAGGGGTGACCAGGAGGAGGAGGAGGAGGAGGAAGAGGAGGAGGAGGAGGAGGAGGAGGAGGAGGAGGAGGAGGAGGAGGAAAGCAATTCATTTCTGCCTGATCTATCTGGCTCCAAGGAATCAGACCAGGACAATGCTGGACATGCTTGATGGCCTAACCAGTATACTGGTAGTAGATTCTTCTGTTTTTCTGAACAAGTAGCCTGCTGTCTAGTACAGCTGATTACCACTTTCAAAGCTGTTCTTTGTGGTTGAAAGCACTTGGGGCATTTTCATAAGCAAATAAAGTAAATACATTAGTGACTGAAAAATAAAAATTGGTATGCGTTTTGACTTGGGTATAATTGATAATAATCGAATAATTAATCAAATTCAGGAGAGGTTATCCAATAGGTAAAATCCATAATCATTTCAAAACTACTTATAATGGATCATCAGAGGGAAGAAATCAGGCTCAAAGACAAGCTGTCACACAGTAAAACTAGGTAGTACACATACCTTGCTCCCAACACCAAGAACCTTCTTCACACCTTCGAACAATGCAGTGTCCACTGGAAAAAAAAAAGAGAAATGGAGAGACAAGAAACATGAGCAACAACAGTGAAAGAACAACAGAAGCAAACTAAACAGAAACAGCTTATTTCTACAGGAGAGAAAAAGTGAGAGAGAGAGAGAGAGACAGACAGACAGACAATGAGAACAGGCACATACTCTGTGGCACATCCTCAGCACGATAAAGACAAACAGTAAAAGTGCATGGAGCCAGCTCAACACCAGCTGGGCGAAGCAAGTTCCTGAGAGCAAGCAAGAAAGGCGGATTAACTGGGTCAATTTGCAAAAAAATACCCTAATAACTTGAAGATAGTGACACAATCACTTCAAAAAAAAATTAAATGAAGATGACTGCCTGCTACAAGTCACAGGGGTGCACCTGGGCTGCAATTGTTGATGTTTTTGAAGTGATGGTGGGCTTGGGGGTTTAAAAGGAAGGTAATAATACACATGTTTGACTTTATTGTCCCAGCTAACCAGTTAGGCTAACCCCTATGTGTTGTCATGAGAACCTAGTGCTACAGTCCTTCATGGGTGACATCACTGAAAACCCGACATGTGAGATTTTTGATGATGTGAAGATCAAGTAGGGTAGTACGTATAAATCTCTTCTCCTGCAGTCTACCAATACAAGTACACCAAGATGACCAGTTTCTTGGAACTGGCCTCATCCTAAATTGTAGACCACTGTGCTCATTTTCTTTCTGGTCAAAGCTGTTTTTATACACATTTTGCACTATGTACATATGTCTCAGAGGTTGGGGTTCAATTAATCTGCAATATACTCACGATTCAATGTCACAATTGTCATCAATAACTGCCTTTGGATGAGGCTGTAGTAAATACAATAAAAAAAAAAAACTACCAAGTACAACCAAATGTATTACTATCCTTTCTCACTCACTCTTTCTCTCACTGACTCAAACACACACACACACACACACACACACACACACACTCTCTCTTTCTCTCTCTCTCTCTCTCTCTCTCTCTCTCTCTCTCTCTCTCTCTCTCTCTCTCTCTCTACTGTCACAAAAAGAGCTCAAAACAGCATCAGACCAAGCAAACACAGATACTAGTAACTAACAACTTCCACTTTGAAGTAGGACAGAATGCCCTAAGATACTTAAACGTGGTCACTTTAATTATTGCTCTTTTAAGGAAAAAAGCACGCTAATCTGCTTGCATTGCACGCGACTAACCTTGACATCGTCATGTGGCCCAATGACTGAGCAACTGATCTTCAGGTATCCCTGCAAAACACAAAACAATCACAAACACTTCAAATGAAATGGCCTTGTGACAACACATTAGCTTAGTAAAAGACAAAAAATAGCGCTGAAGGGTGTCACATGTTTGAGAAAAAAAGCAACAAGCAAGACAACAAATAGAATGATGAATGGGCCAATCTATTGGCCCCCTGTTGTTGCTTGATTTGTTTAACTTCTGATGCACAACACAAGATCAGTGCCATTATCAGATGGGTGCGCACATCCAAAGAGATGTACACACAAACATACACACACACCTTTGGTCCACCATTAGGGTCAGTCGGATTTGTCAAAAGCAGCCACTTCTGAATGATGCTATGGTCTGTGCATACGTCAATGCAACAAATAGTCATGAGCAGTTTTGTAGCTGCTTCCAGACATACACAGATAGTGTACTGAAATACACAAACCCAACCTTCACAACTGACAACTATAGCCAATGTTGATTACGTGAACAAATTCCCATTAATAGACCAGAAACGTCATGTACACAGGAGAGCAAAAAAGGCAGTCTCACTTTCAAAATCGTAGCACAGTCCGGTGTCAAACTGTAAAGAAAAGGAAATGGAATGTGTGTGCAGAGAAATATTGAGAGGCCAAGATGGACTGCATTTAAAATTTTCATGATTATGTTCTTAAAGAGCAAGCACTCATCAAGATTATGCAAGCATTGCCCAAGAGCTTGTGAAAAATCCACCATGCATAAGCTTGTACCTGAAAAGTCCCAATCATAGCATCTGATCGCAACGTCCGAGAGTTCATCACCTACAAAAAAAGAAAACAAGAAGACAAAATGTAACAGCAAAGAAAACCAACACAAGGCAGGTTACAACTTGTAGGAGAGCACTACTGAAAGAAGCGATAACTGCTCTTGATGTTTGAACTCATGGGCCATTACGTCAACCTTGCAAATACTTAACATTTAGTATGTCTTTCTGTGGGTTTCTTCGCTCACAAACAACACCAATGTTCAGCCTAAACCAGGCCGTTGCACAAAACGCACAGCTGTTGCTATCAACTTGCATTCTATAAACTTAATACAGCAACAAGCATCTACATATGCCACATGTGAAAAGGGAGGGAAGAAAGGTTTTCCCACCCAAGAGGTGAAAACAGTGACAGTGCCATACCTCAAACGTTACAATCTTGTCCAAGAATTCACGTGGCGCCATGTTGAACATGAAATAAAACGTCTACAGGCAGACAACAGAGCAGCTCACAACAATCAGAGGCAGCTTATACTGATAAGAAACAGCCATGATCAAAGTGCGCAAGACATGACTTCACTGAATCAGAGCAAAGAAAAAATAACCAAGGCCCTGTTTAGTAAACCAGCAGAGTTGCAAAAATTGCTTCCTTTATGGCTTTAATTTGCAATGAGCTTTGCAGAGTCACTGACTTGCTGATAATTCGAGAAAGAAAGATATCCAAAAACAATACAGAAGTCTCCTTGAAAGGCAACTACACTTTCACTGGAACTTCTTGACACAGGCACGCATGAATGTATACCTCTCTTGAAAGAGCAAGAGGAGCTCAACAGTGCCCACCACGCTCAAAACACCAACAATCATAGAAATAAACGCACCAACCTGGTCAAAGAGCGGGCGGTTGGTTCCTTTCTTTACTCCAGTCGGCTGCACTTGATCAAATATACGAACGTTAACAACTGGATTGATGTTCTGACCAACAAGCTTACGTGCCTCTATGACATGAACACGCACCTGGGATAATAGAGTTACATCGCACAATGCAGGATGAGGTATGTCAATGAACATACAACTGTCAAAAGCTACCAACCCATTCTCTAAAGCATCATAAGGGTTACAAGTATATCACAGCTAAGGATACTTTGCACCTAAGTGCTTTAGGCATGCACATACCAAACCTTAACATACACACCACCACAATGGACCATTCTTAGTCCTAGTAACTCCTACCTGAAAATCACATGGCTTCTTTGGCAAATTGGCACGATTTGCCTTACGCCGTCGCAGCATGGCCCTGCCAAATGAAATGGAGACAAGGAAATATCCATGATTCACCAGATAGCCACGCACCCCCAACAGAACAAACCATGCACTTTAAACTTATCAGTGGCTATGAAGCAATGACAACACAATCTAACAATGTCCCTTCTCAAGCAGAACTAACCGCCGAGCAGCTTTGCCTTCTTCCCCACCACCCATGACAACACCTGGTGCTGAGGCAGCGCCACCAGCTGCTTCATCTGCAGTGGGAGGTGAGTCACCATCATCATCATCACCACCACCACCGCCAAAGCCTCCTCCACCATAATCCGCTTCACCTCCTTCGCCACCACCGCCACCACCACCACCTTCCTTTGCACCTGGCGGTGCTTGGTAGGTCATACTCAACATGACCGTACCCTGCAGGAACAGCATATCAAGACCAACAAAGACCAATACTTTGCACTCACCCTCACCTAAACAATATAAACTAAGAATGTATCAAATACACTAAGAACAAGAAAGATGAATAGATACTAGTATACACGAGACACAAATAGAAAACAAATACATACACATATAGATTCCCTTGCAGTCTTTATAAAAAATGGAACAAAGCTGCAATTATTTGTCCCTCTTCAATCACAGTCAGATCTATCAGCAAGATAGAGTTGACAAATGTCACCAAAGCTGTTGGTATTGAATATTAAGTGCTTTACAGAAGAAAAGGAACTTCACCATGAAAAAAAAATGGGCAGGCCAAAACATCTCCAACCAGATACAACACATCAACCCAACCACATTAAAACTGAAACACCAATGACTGTTGTGCTCTGAAAGTGCATTCAAAAGACCCACGTTGATTTGTTCTCCTTGGCCATTTTTCAGAGATTCCTCGACTTCCATGCTTCCAGAGTTCACGAGTTCACGAAGGCTGATATCTGTCTGGCCCATAAGTCTGAATCAGAAAAGCAAAAAGAACCCTCCATTAAGAGCAGCCATAGAAAAGAATCCCATACAAAAGGGCTCCATACCAGAAAGTCCCACATAAAAGGAAGCCATACTAAAGGAAAAGGAGACCATTATTTCCTAATGGAGAAAGCAACCATATGCATCATCAGCTGAAAACGAAACAGGCTATTGCCGCACTACTCATGAGAAAGTGTTAAGTCAAAAGTATAGGAATTTAACCCACGAACAATTGCAAGAACAAACACCTTACTATGATACTATAAAATTATTATCTTCAATCTACATGCATTTAGACGAACATATCACATGAGTCAAATGCATCATTAAACCCAGCATGTTAACAGCACTACCACCCACTACAAAAAGACATGAATGGACAGCTGATGAAAAAAGCAAAGAGATCTTATAGCAACTGGAAAATCACCCATCACAATAAAAGGCACCGTAATTTGTAAAAAAGAAAAGCACCTATAATCATGACAAGCAAGGAGACTCTAAAGACTAAACAAAGGAATCACTTGCTCAGGCTCAATCTTTCCTTCAAACGTAGCTTTAGGCACCGAAAGAATAGTCGATGACAGACGCATACCTGTTACTGCCAGCTCGCTCCCAGTCAAAGATCTGCACTTGGAGGCGATCATCTCCTCGCAAGGCTTGTTGAAGCGGCCACGTGAATTGCTGTTAGAATAAAATGAATCTTTGGTGAAAAAAAAAAACGTAAATTACTGCCACTTAAAGAGAAAAATTGCAAGTGATTGTACTCCTATGAAAAAAATGGATACATGTATTTGCTGACGGAAGCAGTAACAACCGCTGCAAACACTCTTTAAGAGTGACAGTATACAATCAAATTGTGTAAAGTTAAAAGAGAACGAATGTTACTGCCGCAATGGTCCACTAAAAAAAGCTGAATAAATATTCTCGCTGTTGTCCGTGAAATGTTTCTTTTTGTTGTCACTGAAGAGCGCATGTGAAAACTTTATATTACTTGTGTTCAATGTTCATTGGGATTTTATGAAAACTACAGGAAGGGCAAAAGCAATGATGGCAAACGGAAACGAATGTAAATGTTTTCTATGCAAAAAGTGACGGGAAAAGGATAAGAAATTAATTTTTTTCCTCGTGGGGCGACGAAGTTAGTAAAGCGCTAATGCTAACAAGTATATTTATTTAGTAGCACCCTGACAGCGGAACCTGTTCGTCCAAGTGTTTAGTTGCCCTACGGCCTTACATAATAATTATATACATGTATGTACATGCTAACAAGCGAACTTCTCCTTTCCCATTAATCAAAGGCATCTCGAAATTCCGCCTTCACGTTTCCTCTACCGGTTTCGACCCATTTTAGCACCAGAGCGACGCTACGGTCTGTTTTGTACTTATTTTCATTCTTATCGCAGTTCTACCTGTCTATTACCAGATACACGGCTGGTAGTAAAGACTAAAGAGCCAAGGAGAAGGGTAGGGGATGGGTGGTTCTCTCGAACGGCGAACAGGACAAGAATTTTGAAGTTATGTCTTGAGCACATGCAGCTTTACTCTACTGTGAGAAAGCTTTAGCCGAGTCGAGAAGATCTTCCCCCGAACTGTCCCAAATACTCACACAGAAGACAGAGTCACACTAATTTGCACTTGAGTTGCCTTCTCACATGCTAAACAAGCCGAATAATCCGAGAGAACGAGAGAGAAAATATGACACGTGGAGGTCATGACCCTGCTGTACTGGTAGGTTCCTCAATAGTGATACATGTAGTTTCTGATATGGAGATCCTAAACACACCATACAGATCACTGAGGTACAACTACAATGGCCAATGGTGGTGCGGAGTAGCGGGGGTCTCGAAAAGGAATGGTTAGCCACGTAAAAGGAGCGTACCGGCTTTGGCGCCGGTCAACCAAAGTTCACGAGTCGACCTCTTGAACTTGACAGATCGATCGATATCTGCGGGGCGGACTGCAGAGAACACTACCGCCTATATTTCACAAAGCGGATTAGCCGGTCGCGTGGATACAAATTACTACCATTCAAAGGATCAGAGGGAGAGCGAGTGGCCCGCACCAACCGACATTCCTGAACAGAAGATGCGAACCGCACGGAAGCCATCGAGGTCTCCACAGAGGCCAAACCCAGCTTGCACATGCGCGCTCAACATGCTTGAGTGCTTACTGGAACACTGTGCGCACACGGAGAATCTACCAGAGCTTACCGTTTAGTTGCCGCGCATGTACAACTACCACTATTAACTACCACTAACTGTTTATAGCATAAACATTAGTATAAACAGCATTGAATTTGCCAGTTCACCTCATCCCAAGTAGGATTGAGCTCGCCTTTCTTCTCCTTGGTCTCATTTTTCACCCCTGCAGCAGAACAAATGAAAACGTTTAGGAAAATCCGGACCGCCACCAGTCGCGGGGAGAAATAAATTCTGCCGGGACATGAAAACATTTAAAAGGTGTACCGATATCTGTCTTAGAAAGTCAAAAACTATCAAAAGAAGCACATGTACTTGAATGACTACTGCAAAAGACGCCGCCATCTACACACAAGATTATGGAACATTAATTTATTCCTGCGTTATAGGTCTACCAGCAGCAAAGCACACCTTGACAGCTAGAACATGCAGAAACATAAGGGCATAGCAAACATGAGAAAGAGGTCTGGTATTAGTATGAGCTGAAGAGCCCGTTCACAAAGAGGCCACAACCATTCCGTTCACCACAACCCGCCACAGCTATACATTGCGGGCAGAAACGAAACGAGAAACAAAAGAAACGGACAAGAGCACATCAAGCAAGGAGGGAAATCGTGCCATCGGAGAAGAATGTTCTTCCCCCCTCAGCAGAGGGTACGCTCTATCTGCGTTGCCAACCGACACCTCAGTAGAAATGAACACAATACAAGCAGCCTTACCGTGAAACGAGACAACGCATAGCGGATCGCTCTTTCCAAAACGTTCCAAATTCGGGAGGTTGGCAGCACTCCTCACAGTTACGCTCAGAGAGCCCGACATGATTGTCGCTGCTTGACAGGTCGCTAGCCAGCAAACCTGCCTCAGCCGTTCAGGCGCTCCAGATGGCCCAACACGGACCCTAGCTGCTCCTCTGAAGAACAGCCAAGTTCCTCTGAGGAAAAGGCTTCTCTTCTCCGAGGAGAAAGCCCTCCAGGAGCGCAGCTCAGGCAGGCCCGAGCTCAATCAAGCGTTCAGGCAGGCGAAGCGATCGATATCGGGGCTTCTGCGCGCGTGCGCTGATTGCGGTCGACAGCAGACCAAACACAGACCGTGTCACTTTCACATACCAGACGGCCAGGCCTGAGGCCTGAAGTAGACCTGGTAGACTGGTAGCTCTTTACATGCTTTAGCTGTGGCTAGACATGCTAGAAGCTGCCTGCGAGTACCGTACATGTAGGTCGACATCACGGTTCATAGGCCGCGGCCTCTGTACTCCTATTATGCTGCATTACTTATCCCCTAGAACATACTACAAATGTCATGTAAATGGCTTGTGCATGGCACGTGCGCACAGTTGACGAATATTGAAACACCGAACACAAACGAATTCGAATATTTGTTGAAGAGTCTCAGAAACAACTCGTTTCTACCCTAGCCTAACTAAATTGTACCTCTTCGTTTGTACCACATTTAGTAATAGACAAACTTGCAGCAGGCAAAAGCAAGTAGAGAGCAAGGTGGTTGGTTATCCTTGATAAATTCTTTGCAAATTCAGCAAGGTTGTTGTTTTTACGCCTCCCTTATACTTCAAGTGGCATGTATACAGAAAAATCAATTGGCAGAATAATGTTGCTTGCCTACTACTGGATATTTACAGAATCAAACATCCTCCCTCCCATTAGTCGCAAAATATACCGATCAGCAAGCTAGTTAGCTTAGTAGACTACGCATGCGCAGTGTTTGTTTTCTGAATACGAATCGCAAAACATTCGTTCGAATACCGCGCTGATCCGAATATATTCGAACATTCAGTTTATTCGTTTCAACTGTATAATATACGTATACGCCATGGCCGAGTAGCTGCAGGTAGGCGCCTATACATTAGACACTATCAAGAAATATGTTCCTAATAGTAGTAGTAGTAGTAGTAGTAGTAGTAGTAGTGGTAGTAGTGGTAGTAGTAGAAGTAGTAGTAGTAGTAGTAGTAGTAGTAGTAGTAGTAGTAGTAGTAGTAGTAGTAGTAGTAGTAGT
>JAOWAW010113090.1:0-11410 GCA_028565695.1 Nicola tetela
AACAAGAAGAAGAAGAAGAAAGAGCCCAGAGCAAGAGAACTGTGTTGTACAACTAACAAATGTAGTATGATCACTGTTGCTACATTGCATGAATATGCATTATTATTATGATGCAAAGTAATAATGAAAAACTACTGAAAAACCATGATAAAAGCAATGGTCCCGATGTGAACAAGTTGCATCATAACAATGTTCAGCAAGGTCTGTCTTTCAGATTGCTGCACAAGTGATGTTGAACCTTCTGACACCATGAACAAATGAAGTGGATGAACACAAAGCAAGCTCTATGCAAGTGTGATTGTGACACAAGTCTCCATACAAACCAGGGGGGGCAGATGAGATGATTAAGAGAAAGGGGTACTGGTTTGCTTGTCTATATCCAACAACAACAAAAACAAACCTTGTCAAGGCAGTGGTGAGTTCTTTCTCCAGTCGGTCAACTTGTTCACGAAGCTCACGCTGCTCCTCTGACGCCTCAACAGCTTGGCTTTCCTGCCCAATACAGAGTAAATGTTAGATTGAAAAACACCCAGTGACTTTCCCTTCCCATGAGAAACCCTGGAGCATGTCAGTTTCTGCAAAAAAATGCTTAGTTTTAACGTCGACCCAATTCGGGGAATTCTTTGAAGTCAGTTTTTAACGCAATATTGTACCATTTTCTTTGCGTTGGCTATGGCTTCATCCACAAGCCGCTGCCTCTCTGCCAAATTGCTTTGTGTTGCTCGTAGCTCTGTCTGACAGCATCTGATAAAGCACAAATTGATAACAAGAGAGAGGGAAATAGAAAGATTGAAATAACTTATTGCAAAGCGAGTTGGCATGTCTCTGCATTCATGCGTCCAGAAATTGCATGATGACAAAGTTACACACTCAGCCTCAAGCATGTTGGCTTATGGAGAAACTCACTGCATACAATTAATTACTGCACATGTTAAAAAATGGTGCGTGATGGCTTTCCGTACTGGCATGTCATGGTGTTGTTTGCATAACATGACACACCTCTATTCGCAACATCACACACCTCAGATCATAACATCACACACCCCAGGTTGTAATATCACACACCTCAGGTTGTAACATCACACACCCCAGGTCATAACACCACATGCCTCAGGTCATAACATCACACACCTCGGGTTGTAACATTACATGCTGCAGGTTGTAACATCACACCCCTCAGGTCGTAACATCATACACCTCAGGCCGTAACATAACACACTTCAGGTCATAGCATCACACACCTCAGGTCGTAACATCCGGCACACCTCAGGTCGTAACATAACACACTTCAGGTCATAGTATCACACACCTCAGGTCGTAACATCACACACCTCAGGTCATAACATAACACACTTCAGGTCATAGCATCACACACCTCAGGTCATAACATCACACACCTCAGGTCACTGCGAAGCTTTTCCATTTCCCCTAGCTGCGCTCGAGCGGCAGCAGAAGAGCGTTGCCGTTCCTTGGCAACAGAACCACAACAATGACAACAGCAACACAAAAAACAATGACAAATGACAGAGGAAATGACATGGCCAGTAAGGTGAGACTCTTGCATAAATACTTAAAGCACAATTTTGCTCACAAACAATAAATGAAATGGCATGGGTTGTATGACACATACAGACACTGACTACATGTATAGCTATACAGATTAAATGGTGAATGTGGCCACTGGTAGAACTAGTAAAGACTGGAGCTGGTATGATTCAGTTCCCTGGAGCTGATGATTTCAATGACTAGTGGAGAGCTTAAAAAAAATTTAATATGAAACACACATTACATGGACTTGTAAGAATACATCACAAAGGGTGCATGACTGCCTGGCAGACATTGCACAGGCAATTCAGATAATTGCTTTACATCTTACCTCATTGATAAGTTTATCTGCCGCTATTAGACCTTCTGCTTCACCTTGAAGCGCAGTTAATTCGTCCTGTTTAAGAGATGCATTCATGACCATCAGCAGATGGAGACAGTGAGAAAACTTTCTAAACATACATATGGCAGGAGGTAGAGACAACAGAAAATGACGCAGATAGATGAAGGAGAAAAACCTAACAGAAAGAGCTGATTACTGACTTTGTGCTTTTCTTGTCAGAACAGACATCTTCTCTAAGACCCCCTTTCTCTAAAGGAGGTTAGTATAAGAACATGAAAATATTGTAACGAATTAAGATTGACCTTTAAAGATTTCACTTCAGCCATTTTCGACTGAAGCTCCTGATTCTGCTCCTAAGCAAAGCAAAAAATGGGAAGAGAAGAAAATGATGATGAAAAATTTTTGGTTTTAAAATATGCAAGAAGAATTTTACCACCCAGTACTGATTTTCTCACACAGTTGGACAACTCACTTTTCACAAACTTGAAAAGAAAGTTTTCATGAGCAGAGCAAGAAGACAAGCAGCTCGGTTGTGCATCATGGCATAATCTACAAACTCTCTTTTGTATCTTACTCTTTTCATTTATCGATACTTTCCAAAGAACATGTCTTTTGTTCATAATTTTTAAAGCACTGAAAAGTTGAAATAATCTCAAAACATTCCCCAGCATTATAAAAGACAACAGATTGTATGAAATACAAAGCCATTCTTTGCACCATGATTCATTTCTTCTAATCAAAGCCTTTGCAAATTCATCTATGCAGCAAAATTTCTCTCTTCTTTTTTGTATCAACACAACGAGGCTACCTGCAATGCCAGCATGGTAACTATGTTTCACAAATTTTCCAGTGTTGTTTCACAACGTTCGCCATACCCACTTTCAGCTTCTTTTGCTCTTTGACCTCCTCGCCAAATGAAACACTTTAAAGTTACTCCGATTTTTGAAAACTGAATCAAAAGCTACTGCAGTGCACATGAAAAGTACACATTGCCATACTAACAATGTGACCTCATGCAATCAAGATGACCTGATGCAATCAAGATTCCATAACTCTAATCCACCCTGTGTACACAAGCTTTCCATTTTCACTTCTCTAGCTCCCACAGTGCTGAGGAAGATGGACACATTGATCAGCCTACTGCTGAAAAACAAGTTTTGTTGTTAAGCAAGTAATTTCATAAATTTCTGACATAGATTTCGTAAATTTTACAAGTACTGAATGTTGCCCTAGTACAGTTGTCAGTGTACAGTTCGATGCTCATGGCTCAATAAATTTCAGTAAGCAAGATCTATTGGTAAGTTTCAATTATTTATGAAATGAACTTGCTTACAAACAAAACTCGTTTTACAGTACCCAGGCTATACAGCTAACAGGATGGTTGATGGCATGTGTAGACAGAATATGTTTTAAGAAAATAATGTACCATGTATGCTCCTTGCATGCTGAAAAGCACATAAAACTGAGCTCAGACACTTCTTGGTGGATCACTATTAGGTTGGTAATTGCCAATAAGAAAACCAAAGAACCCTTAAAGACATCCAGTCTCACTTTGAGGAGAGTTTGAAGATGTGTCGACTCTTGCGCAGTCTGCTCCCATAGTGTACGGTAGCTGTCTCTCTCCTGCCACAAGATGTAGCGAGAACAAGAACAGTCAATGACAGCATCAAATAACAAGAAAAGGAACAATAAAACTAACAGCTATGAAGAGCCAAAACACGCAAGGGAAATAGAAAGATTGCCTGCAAAAGAGAACATGCTTTTGTCAAATATTCTACTGTTCAACTGAAGACATCACAAAGGAAATGCAAGTTTGCAGAACGAAAACACAAATTTCTCCAAATTGTTGAAATACTCAAAATTTCATAAGTTTCTCCAACTTGGTTCTCAATTTCACCCCTAATGTTTAAAGGCAGACAAAAAAAGATGAACTTAAACATAAACTGTGTGTTGTTGCTGTGGAGTATTCTGCATTCCCAAAGCAAGCAAATACAACAGACGGTTGGGTTAGTTTGTGACTATACCTGAGCAGCTACCTCCAGCTGCTGTTGTAGATTTGCAGCCATTTCTTCGCTGACAGCTGACAAAGGTCGGCCATTAGGCTGTTCTGATGAGTAGACTTGAGCCTCAAGAGCGTGCCGGAGTTCAGTGTGAAGTCTGTATTGGTATGTGGGCAGTACCATACACGCACACGAACTATACTGAGTCCAATTACATTCTCCATTGTATAGATAGAGGGTGTACATTATTCATTATTAATTCACTCTCAGTTTGTTACATGAAGTTTGCTGAAACCATATCATCTTGCAACTGCAGCACTCAGAGCACACCAACTGTGAAAGCAGCCTCTGACTAACAGGCTCAATGTGCATATTAACACACGCATACACGCAACATAAATTAACACACTACTGTATGTGTGATGACAATTACACACTTGCATATACTTACATATACATGATGCAAGTAAATGAACTTTGTCAGAACTACCGACACGCACGCACACATACACACATACACATACGCGTACACGCATGTGAAGATATTAGTGTGAATAATAATTATCGATAGAAGGCACACACATGTACACGTTAGCAATGATAGATATGTACAGACATGTCTACAACAGCACAAACATCCCAAAAACTTCCAAAAAAAAACAATCAGTTCCATACTGGAGTATATACACTTGTCCTGACCTACTGCCAGGAAAGACACCTGATCAATAACAGGCTCGAAAGCATAAGACAAAATACATTGTTTGGCTGTACAAAGATCTTGCATATTAAAGGGAAGAGTGAATGATCAGTGAGTGTCTCACCTTGCATTTTCATTGACCAGCTGCTGCACTCTCGAATGCAGTTCTGCTCGCTCACTCTATGACAAAAAGAAATGAAACATTAAACTATCTGAAGCCATGCACCTCATAACAGCAAGGAGCTGAAGAGGATGCTGACAGCCAGTATTAGTAACGTCACACATGGCTGACTTCACCTTAGCATAATGTTGTGACGTGTGATCATACACCAACTATGCAAACACACAACACTTGATGCACCAAAAATATGTTCAATATCAAAGATCTCTTTTGTATGCGAGTGCTTTCACACACAAACACACCCACACACCCACACACACACACACCAATAACACCAACTGCAAGCTCTAGATCTGCACACGCACACGTCAAGCTGATGATTGAGTGATGAATGGACGAATCCGCTATGAACATACTGTTATTGTTTTTATTTTGTCTTGACCTTCTTTGCATATTCCAACAAGAAAACTCTTTATTTACAGATGCTGACACAAAATAATATGACATTTCAGGCTTAGCTGTAAAGCTCTTCCTCATGTAGGCGAATCTTTGCAAATGACCTGTGCTCAACCTGTTGCCTGCACATTTTGACAACATTGACAGACAAAGTGAAACACCTACACCTACGCGAATCCACATCAACCCACCAGACACATATGGCTAGTCTCATGCAGAAGTACACACCTGAGCATTTTGTTTGATTATATTTGATTGGTACTATACCTTGAAAGACTGCACTTGTTGTTCTAACTGAAGAATAGTATTGTCATACTCTTGCAGCAGTGGTGACAACAACCTATGCCGACAAAAACAAGATAATTGTAAAGCACAGCTGTCGGAACTGAGAAAGCATTAACTAAAAGGACATTACACAAAGAGCCAAGCCTTGCAAAAAGGAAAGCTGTTGTTTTTCACCAAATTTGGTTCTTTCTTAATTAACCTACTATTCTGAATAATGTTAGACAGATTTATTTTCAGAGACTCAATGGTGAAGAATTAGATGAGATGGAAAATTCTAAGAGTGTCGTTCTTAGAATTTTCCATCTCATCTAATTCTTCACCATTGAGTCTCTGACAATAAATCTGTCTAATGCTAACAATGAGGGTGAAGTTTCAAAGGTCCTTCCACCATTTGGTGCTACTATTCTGATGATGAAAACATAAGCACATTACCCTATACTAACTTCTGGCGGAAGTATTTTCAAGCATTCATATTCATTCTGTCCCTTGTGTGACACAGACCACATCTTTATCATGCCTAGCTTCAGTCACCACCCGAACAGAGCCATCCGAAGGCAAGTACAGTGGTGTGTAAGAAGGGAACCTCAAAGAGCCTACTAATGAATCATAAAGCCTGGACAAGCATAGGAGCTGTCCAATGGTGCAACATCAACATGACAATAGCTCTAGCTCTTCAACTGCCACTGTCCAAGTTATACATTATAACACTGGAAGTCCCACATAATCATGAGCTAACAAGAAATCACTGATGACAGCATTTTGATTTCAAAACCTGATCTGTGAATTTCACACCAGAAGTACTGGTCACAGAAAGGACATCATGCTACAGCCTGTAGTCAGCCTGTTCTCCATGGCTGGCCAATGTTATGCAAATTGCAGCGAAAGCACTGTCTGTGTGCCAGTGTCTGGTAAGTATCAGGCTTCAAAGCCAGTCCCTTGAAGTCCTAGACTACGCAGAGCACTGACTCACAAAGTTATGTTATGATGGTCAGCTGGCCATTTCTTATTTACATCAAGTGGCCCACTCGACCATACCTGAGGTAAGCCACTCAGCACTGTCTTAGCACATGCTCAGGGGAAGTGTGGTAATAAGCTAGCATCCCATAAGGTCAATTAATTACAATGGAAATTGCATGGGCATTGCCGTACTGCAGTCCAGATCCTCTCCATTTATTTCGGATACACCAACAAGATGGCAGCAGCGAAGCAGAAATGTTGGTTCAGCATGCCTAAGCATACGTCACCTCGATCATCTTTATTGGAATTCTCCATCTCAGCGGCAGATGTCCATGCTATCACTTTTCCAGTGTGTTTCTTGGTGATTCAGTTTATTAAAGATGGTGGTATTGTTTGAAGTAACATGCTTACATGTGACATGTACAGTAGAGCACTGAGCAGCACACCTGAAGTACTATCAAAAAAGGCTGCCCACAGTTGAAACGAAGTGGCATGATTTCTGCATGTGAATTATAGCAGGTTCTGCTTGGGCCATTTTTGAAATCTGATACACAACAGTATTATAATCTTTCATTGCAATCTACATGATTAGGTGACTCTAGGGACAGGCCAGCTATAGGAATTTGGCTGACAATACGGCATAATGCACATCCTCGAGATACATGTTGCAGATCAACAGGACACACAATGAACACAGAGACAGTACCACCATTGCAGTACATCCTCCGTATCTTAGCTATATCAACTGTTTAACTCTCTATGAACACAGGTTATTTTCGCAGGCATTGCATTTTAGCAATGGGAGTTTTAGCTAAAAGTTGACTTGCCCTTGCAAATCAGTGTACCTAGAAGATTCTACTGGTACTAGTCAGTGTCAGGACAGTAGTGCAGAAGCAGTCTATCACTAAAATTTCTCATTATTAACTAGAATCCACTGGGAAAACGTTTAAATTCTCCCTTGTCAAAATCACCTGTTTTACAGTGGTCCAAATATCTACACTATGCTATACTGCTTGTGCTAACGCATACATGTATACGCAAAACAAAGACAACGCAATCATTGTGTATCTCGTGTACGCAAAAGTTGATGAATTAAAGACTAGTTAAATTTTTGATCTTAACAGTTCAATAAAAGGCCACCCTCCCCATTTTGTTAAAAGAGAATGTTATATTTCGACATTACCTTAATTGAAGTAAAACTGTCTTCACTGAAATTACCAAAGTAAACATGTCTCACAGTACTCAATATGCGTGACAGATACATAGCCACATCTGCACTCACACAACATTTGGCACAGACACATTTGGTACCCTCAGTCTCCACAGCTCAGGGAAGGGTAACAAATACTTCACTATCAATCACGGTCAATTTAACAACCTGGTAATTGCATTCATTAAACCGATGGGTCTACTCATTAAACAAGGCAAGCAATTAATTGAGTATGCAGTATAGTGTGGCAAAGAAGAAACAAAGAACCACAATGCTAACAGTAACCATGGAAACACAACATTAACTCATATTTACTATGGTTACCGGTACTCACTTTTCATCCATTAGCCAGGAATGCTTTGACCCCAGACTTGGCACCTTGATGACAAACAGATAAAGAAAGGAACAAACAATTGTATCCATTCAACAAAAGTCAAAACGCAAACAAGAAAGTAAAAATGGCGTTATTGATATTCCCATTATGAAAGAGTATGCATCCAATTCACATTCACTTGGAAAGAATGATGCACTTCAAGAGCTGTGCGGTAACAACTGACCAGTTCATTTGAAAGCAGCAATCTTGTATATTACATCATTTTTCATTTAACTTAAATTTTGATCACCTCAGAAAAATCATTTCAGGTATAATGATAATTCAGCGATGTTTTCGCCGGGATATTACCATTAGTAGTCGCAACATTTTAGGTGCAGCTTTAATGTAGGCTAAGAACCAAATCTCAGCACCAAATTCCTACTGAAATTAAACTTATACCGAAAATTATGCCATATACAACTGTCTCAGTAAAAATGAAATAGTATGATTATCAGCTGTCATTTCAAATTAGTCCCAGACCAATGCTGCCTCAGTGCCCTGGCAAATGTCTATAATTCCAGAAGATGATAACCTTTATTATCGGCAACTGGGCAAATCTCGTCTGAAGTCAGTGACCCACTGCACACGTTGAATTTCTGTATACCAGAACTTTGAGTGGAAACCCCTATACAAACCTGGGCATTGCAATTACAGGCAGCCCATCTCACAGGAAACACCGGGACATCGTACAGTGCGGCAGTATGAAACACCTCCGCTACATATAATATCATACATTAAAAACAACAAACCACCTCAAACAATACCGATAATCTCCTCCAATGAGCTGAATGGATTGTCTCGATTATAACTAGAAAGCACTTCACAAATTTTCCAAAAATTTACCTGCCTACGATGTTTACGGAAACGTACACAACACGGTACTGTTAAGATTACGCTCCACTCTAAACAAAAATGTTTCGCTTTTCACCAGAGATCAGTGATTGATATCTCATAGCAAACAATTAATTCTGCAGCACCTGAGCAGGTGAATCCAGCTCCTCTTGGCCATGCTTTTCCTGATATTTCCGAAGCGCTGCACTCAGTCGCAGCACTGAAAAAAATTAAGCGCAAGTGGTATACATGTACTATAGACAGGTCAAATGACAACAAGCGTTTGTTCAGCATAAGTAATATAAGTAAATTATATTTCCTATACCTTGATTTTGTAGAAATTCCTCTTTCGTCGGCTGAGCGCCGTTTTGCTCCTCCATTACATCAAAATGTTTATCCGTGCCAACAAAATTTGCTTATCTTCAGCTTTTCAGCGACTATAACAACAAAAATTGAAATTCGTGTGAACAAGACTTTCTCACTGTGGAGCGACTCCTCCAGAAGAGCAGATGCACATGCTACACAACTAAAATTTTTGAACTTTGAAGTTTCAAATACACGTACAACGACTGAGACTAGCGCTCTGCCGCGCGCCCGGCGCCCCGCTCAAGTTATCAAATCAATCGTAATATTTGCGCGATGATCATACCATTCGTTTGACATAGCTTGACGGTAGCGTACGTACGCGTTTCGAGGTCTGTTGCTAAGCATTCGTTACCATGAAAAAAATGGCGTCGGGTCCTTAGCTTTTATAGCGCCCGCCGGAGCTCGAGCGATCGCAAAGACAGCACTGTCGCGGAACTCACTCTCACGATCGACTGCATCGCAGAATTGACCTTATCTTCTCGTTTTTGCCTTTTTACGACAACCTCAATTTTAGCTCTGTTTGGCTTTCCAGTGGGATCTTCTCAGTGAAAGTGCAGAAAAATACTGACTTACCGCAGCTGCAACTGAACCCCTGTTCTGATTAAGTTTCGCCTGTATCGGCTCAACTTTTCTGGTCTTTCGAAACAGAAAATTGACAATGCCTGTAACAGAAGGCGGTCGCGCTGAACTTGTCCGATCTCACCAAAAAGATGAGGACTATCAAGGTCGTTTGCGCTCAATGGTCACAGACGCTGCATCATCTCTTTTAGGTAGGGATGGAGTACCAACGTTGTGACAGTGGGAAATACAGTCTGCCTGATCCCGGCTCTTTTTTTTCCAGGTGCACGTTGGTTTTTAAGGTGGCAAAAAGAGCTAACTTTGGCGTCAGACGTACTGTATTTCGGATTAACGACACTCTATGGTATTTGTAATTCAAACTTACTTAGATGCAAATCTAACTGACAGATCTCTGACACCCTCTTTCTCCCTTTCTCACTTTCTCACTCGCCCTCGAACTCTCACACACTCACTCGCTATTTCTCTTACATACACGCACGCACGCACGCACGCACGCACACACACACACACACACACAATTTGCTGTCGCTGCCACATTTCTATGAAGATTCGCACCCGCAGACACACTCAGTGTAGGCACATGTGCACTAAAGACAAAGAAAGGAACAAACACACCCATCTAGCAAGTTTTGTATCCCAATTAATATTTGCCAACATCTCGAAGTAAGGACGCACTCCTAACTCAAACAAGGGATTTCTGTTCTCCACTTTATAGGCAGTAACTTAATCTCTCAAACATCCAGTCTAGGGCATATCTCTGTCCACTGAACACTAGAAATTGACGGTATGACTTTTTCGATAGAGAAATGACATGGATAGTCGTAGAACTGAATACCGGTTCCTTAATTTAGGACAAAACACAATGTTTCTTAGGGATAATTGCAAAAGTTCACAGTAAACAAAGAAAATTAGTTTTCTTGCTAACACCTACCCCTTCCTAAAACAAAGGAGCTGCCACACATTGGGCTACATCCAACAGTCAGCCATGATACACATGCCAGACAATTATCATGGTGGATCAAGTTCAAGTATATACTTTTGCCTAAAGGTAGAGTTAATGATTGTTTTATCTGTTAGAAGAAGAACGACAACATCTGTTATCCATTGGCAAACATCCTTTGTGCGCCAGACCTGATGTCTCATACGGCTGGTAGCTTTGGGGAAAAAAAGGCAAGAGCTGTGCATATGTGTTCAGGTGTGCATGACACACAGTTTGTGTTGTCATGGTTTGATAAACCGGCATGGATACTGCATTGGCATGCCTTCACATGCCGTGGGCAGCACCGGCCATCAGGCTAACTTATCAACATCTGGACGCACAGCCAATGTCTCTCTGCCTGTACGCCTGTAGACTACAGCTGTTCAAAAGCATAGACGTCAGCAGAGTGTAGCCCAAAGTGTAAACTTGAAACAAAAACAGATCTTGACCCCCTGCCCCCAAACGAATGCTCTGCGTTTCACAGGGTTACTGTTGACTTCTGCAATGATCCTTTATGCCTTAAAACAGACAGCCCTTCATTGAAAAGCGATGACTGCATTGGCCTTTGTTTGTCATTTAATCACATGTGATCAAAATCTGATTGTTTTGGTTCTTCTTCCTGCATTTACCACAGGCTATCAAACACTTGGTGAGGAGTATTGTCATCT
>JAOWAW010113101.1:0-13443 GCA_028565695.1 Nicola tetela
CTTCTTCTTCTTCTTCTTCTTCTTCTTCTTCTTCATCTTCCTCTTCACCTTGTTTTCTTCCCCTTTTTTTCTTTAGTTTAGAGCATTAAGATGTCCTGGTTTCCAGTCAAGTGATGGGAGAGATTCAAAGCCTATTGATGATATAGTCACTATGTGAAAATGTGTAGAAATATAATCCCACTCAGGAAGAGCTAATATGAATCATGAGTTATGGTATTCAAAAACACTTAGATGAAACAGAGGACCCAAGTTAGTGGGTCCTGGGTCTCAGGTATGTTTTCTTAGGTCCTTAGCAAAGTACCCAAATTTGGTTCCAAATATCCAAGTAGGATAGTTTTTATAGCAGATACACATGAAATGCATGTAACAACTAACATGATACAAAGCAGATGGTGCAGTGTGCACACACACTAATGAATGTAGATCAGTCTAGCAGTGCACACTTACTCGTACATGTAGCTGTAAAGCCAACAGTATAATTATACTGATCATGACAGCAGGTAGCTGATCAGCCATGGGATGATCATGATAATTACCAGGCAGTCATAGTGTCGAGCAGCTACCCTTTAACCCAAGATTGGTCTGGTGGGCTGAAAATGAGACCCAAGATCTGAAAATACAGTCATATAACCCAACGAGTAACCATGGACCCATGCACAGCACTATAGCTGCCATGGACTTACAGACTGCAGTTGCTCAGTTATTAGAGCAGTAGCCTTGTGAATGGATCTCAACAACTTCTCTCAGTGATTGCCACTACTTTTAAGAGATTGCTACTTCCAGTGGAGTTGGACCGTACAATGCTCTGGGAGCCGCAAGGGTAGCAAAGGTGCCGCTGAGCACTAGTAGTGGTGGTTTTCTGGAGTAAATTTAATGGCTCTGTACACATGGTACTGTGTGTTCAATCAGATTTCTTTTTTTTTTGTGTGTGGTAGGAGGCTCGGACTGCCTTCAGTCAGGTCCTAGAAGAAGCAACAGTATATCTGAACACAATGAAGAAATCTCTTGGCTCGGCTGTTTCCAAAGCACGGCCTTATTTTGAGATGAGGAGGAAGGCAAAGCGGGTAAGGATCAAGTGACTTGCAGGATAGAGTCTTCAAAGTGGAGCTTTGTGTATCGTTGTTGGCAGCTCATTCATTTGATAACAGTGTAAGCTTGCTAGGTGAAGTCCTGGTTGTGTGCTATTTCTTGTTTATGTAGGCTAACATCGCTGCTCAGCTGGCAGCACAGAAATATGAAGCAGTTATCGGACAGCATGTGGCAGCCAAGGAGATGGTAGCACGGGCAGAAGAGAACATTCTGCAAAATCGTGGCCAATCTTCAGTTGGTAGTGGTCCAGAAGGCATGGATCAGACAGCTATGGCGTGGATGGAGTCTCTCAACTATGCTACTCTAAAAGTAAGTGTAGGAAAGTGCCAGAAGCCTAGACAAACCATGAAAAAAGATTTGTGCTGCATGTGAATGTTGATGAGTGAGTGAACATGGCAGCAGCTGAGTGTACACGCTCATGAGAGCAGTGATCAAACACTGCACATTTGCTTTTGTTTTATCCTTGGTTTCTTAAGTCAGTCAGTATCTATTAGTCAAGCTGCACCTGCTAACTATAGGAGGCAAATGCATTGGCTGATTAGGGGCACTTGACTTTCCACCTTTTCACCTAGATTATCCTGTGGAAATAAATTGAAAATAATGGGTTTGTTCAACTACAATAAGGCCCTAACATGTTGATTTTATGTTTCTTATCACCCATGTGCTTTGATTTTTGACTTTTTGTGAAAAAAAACAACAACAATTGCTTGGGTTCAAGTACCATGAGTAAACAATTGATGAAATGCCTACGGTAGGTTCAGGTGCTACAAGCAGAGAAATTGAACAGCGCCAGTTATGGCGGAAAGGCAAAGACTAAAAGGCTCTCTAGAAAGCTTCTATGTGGATTGCTGGGTCATTTTTTTCCCTTGGTATCCCCTTGAAGTGATTACATTTACCGGGGTTAACTTCTTGCAGGGACATAAGGAACTGTGGCTTTTTATATTAAATCCTCAACCCTAAGGTGTGGAACTATATGATAATGGCAATCTGCAATAACAACCGATTGCTTTCCATCGAGGACTCTGTTGTAACAGCCTTTCTTGTCAATTTACTGGTGATACTGGCAATGCCAACCACTTGGACCACTGCTTGTTGTCGGTTATTTTTGGGATGAATATTTTTTTTCTTTGCCCTCCTTCATTGATCTCAGCAGGAACAGGTGATGAGAGACATAGAATTGAAAATTGCATTTGCCTAACCTCAATCTGTCAGCAATTTTGTTTAGTAATTTAAGGCCAGTAAATAGTAATCTGAGATGAATTCATTACTTGTATGTATTTTTGATTGAAATTTGACTGGGCAGTACGTAAGGCGTGTAGATCGGTGCAGGGTCATGTTTCGTGAAATTGGGTTTTTCATGTGGGCTTGCTGCCAATCAAACTAGTTGTCTTTTGAAAGACTACACTGTAAAGTGATTTCATTTATCTTTTTTTGGGGGGGGGGGAGGGGGGGGGGGAGTAGCACTATCCTGGACATTGGACATAGCAAACATGTAACTGTCCTACCAGGCTATTTTTTAGCCTGCCATTGAATTTGCTTTCCAGGACAGCTATTTGAAAAATGCGTTGGCATATAACTCTGGCTCAACTTCTTCAATTCTTTTCCAGTTCGTTTTATTCTCTACATCATTTCATGGCCTACAAAATGTGACAACAGATGTTTTTGAAATCCTGCTGACCTGCTATTGTTTGAAGTCTGCCATTCGGTAATTAAAACTAGCAAATATTTACAGTTGAAAAAAGTAACTTGGATGGAAATCAAATATGTGTAGTAAAGTTTTTGTCATGCAGCTCCACATTAGGATTAAACAAAAACGAAATGAAGCTCATAGTGTTAGCCAGGTAAGAATTAGGCCTTAAGAATGGTGGTGTTGAAATTGGCAATAAGTTAATAACCATGCCCTGGATGGCTGTAGTGAAGAAGATTTGAGCCACCATATCTGTTTGGGATGAATTGGCTTTACGAAAAATGGTGATTGAGAATCAGGGGCTCTCTTTTAGGTGGAGAATCACAGACTGGTATATGCCACTCTTAATAAAGGGTTAAGGCCTGGCGATTGCTTCATGTATATGTGTGTATGTGATGTATGTGTGTGTGCTGTGCGTGTGCAATTTAATTTAGTGCTGGATGGTGGCTATGATGTAGCTGCTGTATTCTTAGACTTTCAAAAAACCTTCGATATGGTGTGGCATGATGGTCTACTCCACAAATTGGTTGGCTGTGGTGTCTTGCTGGAATCTCTCGAGCTACTCCAGAGTTACTTGTCTGATCATATTCTCTCTGATCCCATTGGAAACACCTGCTCCACGTTGCATTCTTTCAATGCTTACATACCACAAGGATCACACCTACTGGGCCAATCCTCATTACCATCTTTGTCAACGATCTACCAAACAACACTCACTCAGCCACTGAGCTTTATGCAGATGATGCTTTGGTCTATGAGCTCACTGAGAGAAAGTGCCACTGTGATGGTGGCAACAAACCACAAACCAGTGTCTCTAGCTGACTGGGCAATATCCAGGTTTGCCCCTTCGAAGATGGAGCTGCTACTGATCGGACAGAGTGCTACTGCCACATGTTCTACTTCTGCAATTTTTGTTGACCATCAAGCAGTACAGCTAGTTGAGCAGCATAAACATCCAAGTCTTGGCATAACCATTTCGCCTGACCTTTGCTGGCATGACCATCTGTGCAAGTTGTTATCAAAAGGCAAACTGGCAGCGTTCTGGTCTCCTGCGCTGCATGTCCCATTATCTCCCACTGAACGCTGTAATCAAGTTGTACTTATATTTTGTTCAACCTACATTAGAATATGCTAGCCCACTTTGGCATGCCTCGATCTCCACAGAGCATGCCCTCACCTTGGAGCACATCCAATTTGGAGTCGCCCTGCTGTCTTCTGCGTGCAGGATGGAGCACCACCAAGAAAACTCTACTCTGCAGCCTTGATTGGCCCACCCTGTGATGGTGTCGAACAATTGCTTGTCTCCTGTTGCACAGGATCATGCACACCAACTTGACTGAATCACTCATTGTCTCTTCTTATTTGTTTCCTTTTTCCTCCGCTACAAACATGCACAGTACACAGAAACCCCATTGGTTTATTCTCCCATTTGTACACACATCCCTGCCACCCCAATAGCTTCCTTTACCACTCTTCTCTCCTTTGGAACTCTCTCTCACATTCTCTTCAAGACATCTCAAAATAAAAAATAAAAAACTACATGCTGGAGAGAGTTGGGAGTACTGATTCAGTTAAGAATGTCCCAGCAAGAAGTCAACTTATCAAAAAAATTCTGCATGCATCTAAAACAGCACTGGCTGAAATTTAAGTATGACCCTGCTCACACATTCTCTGTTTCCTCTTAACTGTCTTTTGTTTCACTTAGCTCTTTATTTCTTACACTTTTCGTTTCTCCTTTTTATTTCATTGGAGATGCCTCAATCAGGGCTATGAGTCCTGTTTGGGCAATCCATTAAATAATAAATAAGTAAATAAATAAATTTACATTCTTATCTCTGTGTTTTTGGAGGTTATGGAGCATGAAAAGGAGCGACAAGAGTGCCAAGCGGAGCACCAACAAGCATCAGCAACATACTGTGCGTGTGAGCAGGAGCTTCAAAAACTATACCAGAAGAACAAGCGCAGTATCAAGAAAGCAATGTAAGTCGAATTTTGCAGTTGTCTCTTTGACATGTGTTGTAGTTTGTCTTCACCTTGCATGGTTGCTTCTCTCTGTTGTGCGTGGTCATTTCTCTTTGTGATGTGTGGTTCAAGAGGAGTGGTGCATTGGTAATGCTGGCCAGAGGCCTTTGTTGCATGTGCCAATTTAATCTTCTTGTTTGTAAACCACATGATGTTCTTCTTCTTTCTTCTCATGCTCTTGTTTCACTTGGTTAGGCCATACTTTGAACGCCATGCCAGTTACTATTTAACATTGGAGGTAAGTGGTTGGTTGTGTGGTTTTTGTTTTTAATTCATGAATGTATAATAAGAGCTTTAGATTGTAGTAAAAACTGGCTGCTCCGTTACCTTTTGGAAGTTCAAGTAGAGATGTCTTTCCTTCCCCTTGGAGCCAATGTACTCTTGTAGAACTGCACCATTAGCGTTAGCAGAATGGCAGCTTGGCTCACATTACTGATGCTCATTTTGGGTTTGGTTGATTATAGACATTTCTGTGTACACTTTTGCAAATACCATGTCAGTTTCAGTCAATTGCTGGGACTTTAACTACTAGCTTTCAAGTTTATTGTCACAGTTTGGCAAATGGACAAAGCCTTCAGTTTCGTGCGGTTTTTAATTTATATACCCGCTGTGGCTATTTTGCTCATAGATAACTTCACTTCTTCTTTTGCCCTTTGTAGTGTGTTTTGCATGACAGAAATATCTTACATCATGCTGCAGTAACTTGTTTTCTAATGTTAGCCTTAATGGCTGTTTGAATTCTTATTTTACTTTGTAGAAACTGAAGCGAAAGGTTCAGTCTCTGCAAGAAGACGTCAATAAAGCAAAGAAAAGGTACAGAGATGCTTTGCAAAATTTGGAGGCCATAAGTGAAGAGATCCATCGAGCACGGAAGGGATTAGCTGATGGTCAAATGAAAGAGCTTGTTCGTGGAGCGGTTGAGGGTGCTCCATCTCCTGTAGCAGGACCAGATGAAATTCGAACAGATGGTGTTGGTGCGGAGTCTTCTGCTTTGAACCTCGCTTTGACAAAGAGTGTTGGAGATGTACTGGCCACAGTAACGGAAATGAGCTACAGTTGCTCATCACTTGAAAGCCTCACTATGTCAGATGTAAGTATTTTTTGGCTTATTTCTCTATGGTAACTCAATGTCAACTGATAGGTATCTGTGGCAACCTTAATCGGTTGCTTCACAGAAGATGCTATTCAGAGTTGCTGCATTACAGAGCAACCTGTACCAGAGGTAAGAATATCAGACAGCTTGTTTGCATTACAGAGCAACCTGTGCCAGAGCTAATGATGTCAGACGGCTTGTTTTGCAGAATGACTTTGCAGATGGTGGTAGATCAGCTGATCAGAGTTTAGCATTGGAACTACAAGCTGAGGGTGAACCACCAGCAGAGAGACCCTCACTTTGTGGGCAAAGCTCTTCATCTAGTCACAGCTCTTTAGAAGATGCAGAAGCTGTTGATGGCAGGCTTGGTGATAGCTCTGAGCATCCAACAGTGATAGAAGGCAGTCAAGAAACGCTAGTGACTGCTCCAGATGATAGCAGAACCAGTGAGCCAGATGGTGAAGCAGCAGAAGATAGTCCAGACACTACTGCACAGACAGACACAAGATGATATTGACTTGAATTTTAGGCAACAAATTCTATGTATAACTAACTTGCTTTGTAAAATTGTAAATTATCACACTTCATTGTAATTATGATATTAAAAGTGAAAACCCAAAGTGGTTTGTCTTCTCCCTCAGAAATCCTCTGCATTGTCATTTTTATATCTTCACAAAGTTCCACTTATTTTCTCATACACTTCATATACCTCGACTGTTGAGCACATCAATACTATGGAGAGTTGGAAGATGAGCAGTTCTTTGTGTAACTGGAATTTCTGTTGGTGAGTTTCTGCATACGGAAAATGATGAATATCCTCCCTTATTGAAGTGAAGGCACACGGACAGTAAGTAATGTGGGTCACATTTTTAGCTCACTATATTCTGTGAAATGTCTTCTGTGAAGAGATGGGCACAAGTTGGTTTATGTATCTGTACCTTGGCTGATGTGATTTGCTCTTTTGGTGGTACCTGCACATTACCAGCTAGTGTCCGCTAACTTCAGTAATCCAGTGAGATACACAGAAAATAATACAGCCACAAGAGTGCATGCACCTGTCAGATAAAGCACTTTCTTGCTCACTTTATCACATAACAGTGTTGTACTGGTTGGTGGTGGTAAGCCAATACTCTTATGCACAAACCACAGGTTGGCTATGGATAGAACAAATAAAAATAGTGTAATGATCTCTAGAACATAAATTTCCAAATAGTGCTGGCAAAGCAGGTTCTATTTTGAAAGTAAAAAGTTTGGGTCACTATGCCCACGTTCATTAAACAGGATGCTGGAGTTGACAATTTTTTTGTTATATGCAAGTGTAAATTGGTAGCTCAGCCAAGGTTTCTGACAAACAGAGCGTAGTGATCCATATTTTTTGCACAATGGGGCTTGAGTTCTGAAAAGTGAAAGTGTTTAAATATCATATCATCGGTGATGTCTCACGTGTAAACTGGCTGCCACCATCACCAACCACTTTGCATTTACAGGAAAGAGAGAACAGGGCAATGCAAGAGAATGCACCTGGCTACAAGTAGAATGGTTAGACAAAGTAAAATGAGCAAATGGCAAACTATGGATGACCTGCAGGTCTGAGAGTTTGAGAATGTTTATGATGTTAGCCAGGAACCTGTTGACTGCTTGTTACACTGGACAAGCCATGCAGAGACTCAGTTGAGTATGCATGCTAGCTAGTGATCTTACCTTCATGATGCACCAACTTAGATTGCACTTCAGACTTCTTATCATTGTACATGAGTGTATCATAATCATGGAGCCTGAATTGCGATTTCTGTGCGGACACCCATCCAAAACGACCTTTGTTCACTTCTTTGGGCCTTGGTTAACTGTTGTAATGACCCCTAATGAGGGCAAAGAGCTGAAGTTGTGCTACTGCAACCTGAACTTACATTTTCATCCATGATTTTTTCTTATGGCAGTAGGTTCAGTTTGACTCTTAGCACTACTAATACTTCAGTAAAAGCACACCCACGCCTACAAGGATGTTATTCATTGTTCAAGCAATTGGATTAGCACACATAATCCAAAACATGTATATTTAGGCCTGATGGATGGGGTAGGGGTGTTGTACTACACAATTAGTAACAGATGACAATCTTCAGATTAAAAAAAGAAAACTACAGAATGGAGGAACTTTGCAATTGGAATCATGGTGTTAAGTTCTGCCCTTCAAGGAAGAGCAAGGCAGCTCTTTTATGCACAGAGTACCCCAACCAGTTATAAAAATCAGTTGGTTGTGAGTTGAATGACAGAAATAATTATGACATATGGCATGACAAGAATTGAGCAACTGCAGTAATTAATGGTCATAAATAATATTGGCAGAAAAATAATCAGCATGTATCTCCAAGTCCAACATAACAAGCATGGCAAACATGAAGTGAAATTCAAATAAACTCAAGTTTTGTGTTGGGATCAGCACTGTACTTTCCTTTGTGTTTATCGAAAAGTTCACGAAGTTGTTCTAGGTAACGGCTGTGCCACAAATCAACCTCCTCTGGTGTTGGTGACTCAATATGAGGATTTCCTAACGGTGAGCCAACTGCAGACAGCATGCATGCACATACATGAGTCGACAAATCTTCTACATACCAAAGGAAAATAGACAATGACTGAAATGTTGCGTACAGTGTCCATTTGCTTGTCATTCACAATACCCTATAGCAAGGTATTGGTTTGATGACTAGTTTCATTTCTAAGGTTGAAACAAATCAAAACCTTCACTTATCGAATATGCCTTTTGTTGATGACCTGCTATTGATTCTCTACCAATTCAGTGCCACTGGTCAACAACCCTGTCAGCTTTCCCAAATACCACTTTGCAAATCAAATACCTCTTAGATAACTAATAGAACATTTTGTATTATGTAAACTTCCTCAGGAGATAACACTGATAAACGCCTACTAGTATTTGGTAGTCTGTGCTAGCACCAGTGACTTGAAAACCAGCCAGGAATAATTTCACGCCACTGGGATGAAGAACATACCAGTATAACCTAAGAGAATTAGCAAGAAAATGCATGTGTGGACCAAACCCTTTGCAGTTGGGGTTTGTTAATCCAGCACCCTTGAAATTTGGTGTCAGTTTCTATGACACAGATCTAAAGCATTGGTTTTGCACTCGTTAATTCACCACCCTTGGATTTCACCTCCAGCAGTCAATTTTTCCAAGTGACAGAAAATGTATGCATTTCTGTCCTTTATCCTTTCCTAGACTTTATTCTCAGCTGATCCAAAACAGTGGCAAGTCCATGGTTGGAGTTGATACTATTTTAAGTTCCTGGCAGAAGTGAAAGGCCATTTTAATGCATTTGGAATAGATTCTACTGCTGAAACACATCAGGCCTATTTGGTTCAGAGCAACTTTCTCTTTCATGAAAAGCACACAGAAACAAATTCTTCAAGTGCAACCTTTTGCACTTTCCACCTAAAAGAGAGGAATCGCACTGAGAGAATTCACACAAAGGACAACAGTGACAAAAACAAACGAAAAAGTTCAATACATACCAACAGTGAAAACAGGACGTCGGTAAGGTAACATGCGGCAAAGCTCTTCGCCTTGAAAGAATGGGTAGGACATTCCAAACCGATATGTACACCATCGCTGCATATTCCTTAGGAAAGAGCTTTTTGGCTGATCGTACAATTCATTCTCACCAAAAGAGTAGACAGGAACAAGTTGAGCTCTGAAATTTATTGACAAGAAAACGAAAAAAAAACAACAAAACGAAATGAAAACAAAAGCATTCAAATGAAAGCAAACCTTGACTACTGATGTTGCATTAAGGATAATCATGACGTTCTCCCTATACTTTAGTGCCACCCTAACCCAAAGTTGACTCAAGTAAAGCTACACGTTTGCACGTGTCTGATGGAGGAGACAAGGGGGGGGGGGGGGTGAGAAGACTAACACATTCACACACATCCCAACATTCGTGGGCTTAGCTACTATGAGAGTCCCCTCTTCTGCTTTATGTTTTCTTTGTGTGTAATGGATAACAGTGATCAACTGATGAACAGGACAAGTCGCTGATGCTGTACCAGCAGATTAGAATTGCTTGTTTATCTCCTTCATTATATTGACATGTGTTAAACAGTTCTATTGCAGACACATTTCTTTTCTGACTGATATTCACACAGTATCAAAAGTATCTCTCTTGGCCCTGCAATCGCAGAAAGCAATGGGCTTAGCCATGTACATGTATTAGTACTGCTAGTTTCCTTCCTCTGTTCTGTGTAACGACAGTGATCAACTGATGAGCAGGCTAATCTGCTACTGCATTCGTTTTTCTTTTTTTGCTTCTCCTTGCGCATGAAATGCATTCTTAAGCTGGTGAAGTATACCTCTTGTAATTCCCACAAGGATGCACGAACACACCCAGAAAAAATTACCCATCACCAATCCTTACCCAGTTTCCAAGGCAATCCGGACAAAACCTTTCCTTTTGCGAATGGCAATCTTTGCTGTGCCAGGTCGAGCTTCCAACATATCTTTCGTACCACCAGGAACAATAGCAATCGAATGGCCAGTGCCTAGAGACAACGCATGGCGACAACCGCTCTCACAAACACTCCGGACACCCAGCAGCATGAGAAATTCCCGTACAAGAGGCGCAGCGAAGACCAAAGGAAAAGTCATACACCAGATCGTCAGGCCAGGAAATGTACGACTGAACCCAGTGGCTTCCGTTGCAAAATTTGAGAAACAGCCAACAGCAAACACCCCATGAGGGTGGTAAGCAAAAATGTAGTTCCCACTCGGGTCCAACTCTATTGTCTTGACCAAACGAACTGGAAAGAAATCCCGAAAATACTCGAATAATCTGGCTCGCCGTATGAAGTCGCTACGTCGCACCCATGGCCAAAAAAAGCCGCTCTTGGGGGATTTCCAGTCGAAAACAAGCACCCAAGCCAAGTAGAGCACCACAATTGGATACAACGGAGTCAGGATCAGCAAAATCAGGAACACTGACGGAATTATGTGTCCGCAGAAGAACGACAAGATGAAAAGAGTAACTGCTGTCCGCTTCAGATGCTCAGCTCTGTCTAGTCCAATAAGATGTCTGATCACTTCGAACGCCATCCCTTTCAAGCTACAACTCCTTAAAATTAAACAATCTGTCTCTTGCCAATAAGAAGTTCAGCAAGGGTGAAACCAGACTTGCGCATGAAGGTGGACCTCCAAACTTAAATAACTAAAGGACACTTGCAGAAATTTTAGGTCATTGTCTTGGAACTGGCTTCAACGATGCTGTTCTTTTAATTTATACCTTCTTCGAACGTTGACCGTGCCACGACAGCTGCCACGACTGGCCTGTCTGCATGTTGCATTGTCGTCTCGATCACGAAGCAACTTTTGCGGCTCACGGTGCCCTCGCTAAGTCGTTTGTGAATCATGATAAAAGTAAGCTGCGCTAGCGCTGTCAATGACGTGACATGGACAATGCCAATTGCAATATTAATGAATCCAGCGCGCTCATGACGTAGACTACGATTGCGTGGTGACTCGTGGTGACGCGCGGCGTCATGACTTGCCGATGATCGGCCATGCATGAACAATTAATTTTGTGGTTGCACGTAGGTGTAACGCTAGCTACATGACTTCTACATGTACGTTTCTCGTTTAAGTTTTCAAAGCCAGAGCGTGGGCACTCATGCATGTTGCTCGGACCACATTATGTATGGCTGCACGTGGCTCAGAAAACCAGCAATGGACTCGAAAGCCAAGGCAGCAGCGGTTTTTGGTTGGTGCTTGTGACTCAGTCGCCGACCACGAGACTTATGTCACTGTTATGTGCTAGTGGCACTGCCACTGGAAAACTGGCACGGTACGGGTGGACTACATGTAGCTATAAGACGTAAATTTTGCCCACTTTTAGTGCTACTAGTATACTGCAGATGTAACAGAGGATCTAGGAGTAAGGCATGCAGCACTAGCTCATCGTCGCTCCGCAGATTTACTCGGACTTACTCCGCAGTACATCGGTATGCTGTACAATAAGGAGTATAGCATAGCACTCTGAACAAACTGTGGCCGGCGTATTGTCAGAAAAAGTCTACTCTGGTAGTAGATGTACACTAATACCACGTACATGTATACAATGCCTTAGTCATGCCTTTTATGCACGGGGCCCCTTGCACATGTATTGTACTTTTTTTTTTACTTTTTAATACTCAGCTTTACTGAACCGTCAAAGTGCGAAACAAAACGACATGTATTGTACCACTACTAGTACTACTACTACATGAGGAACTGTAAGAAACTTGTCAGAAAACGATGAAAAATGGCAGCTACTTGTGTATCTATATGTACATGTATATAATTAAAGTGCATGGGCATGTGTAGTGGGCCTGTGAACTTCAAACGTCCCTCTTTATTTTGGAATCAGTTAGGCTTAGTGATTGAAATTGACAATAGTGCGTGACGGTGCACAAGTTTTATCTACGCCCAGAATAATTGCAATAATCGAGAACATCTATCCGATTTCTAAGGCCAGTCAGCTTAATTCTGTTCAATTTTTTTGGGGAGTAAAATATAGACGAAGATGTTTACACTCTAGATCTACATCTTCGCTGTGGATATACGCCAGCATGACAGATGCTTCCAGTTCATCTCCACACCGTGAGTTCACGCTAATCGCGTTGTCCCCTCCAGCGATCCTTGATTAACATGATCTTGAATAATCGAAAGCGCTCACCTGATGACGTCGGAGGGAGCCAGTGATGCGCCCGGCTTCCTCTCCAAAACTGTCATTTGTGTCCGTCAGAGTGCTCAAGAAGGAAAATAGGCGGCTCACATTCCTAAAAACAAAGCCGGAGCTTGTGCTCATCTGTAGTGCTGGCAGTAGCTGGCAGTAAGTTTGCGGACATCCTGTACTTTTTCCTGTACTATCGTCTACGTAAGCTTACAGTCTATTATATATAGCCCGCATGACGTGTGTGTGTTTGTACTTAGTATGTTGGCGCTCTGTTTTTGCATGTGTGGGCGTCGTCACGTGCACCAGTGTAGATCAACAGTACATGAGTGCACGTGATGTATTATAAGATGCCACCCCAAAAATAAGCCTTCGCTTTGATTGTCGAAAGTGCCTTCTTCTAACCTGAAAAACCGTTTTTCAAAGTGCGAGCGTTCAGATCGTTCTCCTCGACGAGTTAGAAAGCCATGAACTCATACGGCCGTGCGATTCTGCAATCGCGTTTACGTCAGCTGTGCATTTTCGTTTGGTACGCTAATCAGCCCTCAGGCTCGCCTCAATCTCACAGACTGAGACGCAGTCTTGTTCACTCTTATGCTCTCATCTCAGCACACCCAAAGTAAACACTGCCAACGAAAAAATTCACGACGAGCCTCCGACTTGGTGGCAAGGCTAGTATCAACACTGTCTTCTTTTCACAATATTATGTGCCAAAACATAATACATGTAGTATCGAAGACCCACTTTTTGTCGAGTAGCGAGTGGAAGAAGAAGAAGAAGAAGAAGAAGAAGAAGAAGAAGAAGAAGAAGAAGAAGAAGAAGAAGAAGAAGAAGAAGAA
>JAOWAW010113134.1:0-13438 GCA_028565695.1 Nicola tetela
CTCCAAAGGCCTCCGTGGTTGTCTTTGTAAAACAGGTAAGAAAGAAAGTGTGGCTTGCTCAAAGTACAGTTGTCCTCGGGCAGCCAGCATCAAGCTTTGTGTCAGATCCTGCTGAGCAGAGATCGCCTCACATCTTTCGACATTTAAGCTATAGTTAGCAACCTTCTACATCTATGACTGTGTGTAATCATGTTTTTTCTTGTTGTTATCATGAAAAAGCACACACAGACAAGGTGGACAGTTGCAGTGAGTGGTGTTTGTTTTTTGCGTTGTCATTACAAAATATGTTAACCTAAGCAGAGCAAGTTATGATAGAGATATGGAGAGACGAAGCAAAGCCCATGTAGCTGGCAAGGAAAGACTGACCAACTGACCAGTTGATGACTGCCACCATAGCCATTGCCCAACAGTGCATTTATTACCCAAGTGGCGCTCAAAATATATCACAGTAATTGTAACTGGCTGCCTGGGTCACAACTGCATCAGGACTGAGCCATGACTGCATCAGGACTGAGCCATGACTGCATCAAAAACATGTTTTTTTGTCTCTCTCTCTCTCTCTCGCAATGCTTGACAGTCAAAAAATTTATTGGAACTCATGTGTTTGGATTTGATTGATGTAAAAATGTATCCTGTTCAGCCGCAGCATAATGGCTACCGATGATAGTGATGCACCCAGCCAAGAGATAATGGCAACAGAGTCAGGCCAATTGCAATAATCTGGAATAACCAGACTGTCTCTGAGGATCTTACAACTAAGCAAAGTGATAAAGTGACGTAGCTGCAGTGTAGTTGAGTGTGTTGATAAAGTTTAAGTACAAATTTCTGTTATATCAGCTGCAGTGCACTTGAAACGGCAACCATTGGAACATTTTATAATAAATAATTTATGCATGTATTACAATGATCTACTATGTATTTTCAGTCAATTGCGTACTTCACTCATTTTTAACAGCGCTTTACTTATTCACCTGTTAAACAGCCATCTCTACTTCCTCCTATCCAAAACAAGGGTTCCCTGTTTGTTTACTTCTTACATTTATTTGTGCAGACATCAACGAATGTGCGTCCGAGGAACTGCACGATTGTGGTGATCCTAAGCGTGCAGTCTGCACTAACACACATGGAAGTTATGTCTGCAGTTGTCGAAAAGGATACAGTCCAAATGGTCGACTTTGTATAGGCAAGTGTTGATATATCAATTGGCAACCAACCCCTTTCAGCATCCATTTCATCTACATGCTTCGGACAGTAGTGAATTTTCCCATGCTTTAACGAAAATGCGTTTATTATTGATTGAGTATGACACTTGTATGTACCTTGAAGCCTTTCAGAGCCAAATGAACCCACTAAAGATCGATCCATGATAACATTATAGGGGAATCGTTTTAACAAGTATTTTAAGGCCAGTAACCTGCTATCACTCTCATGAAGCCAACCAATGTCTTCAGCATGATCTTGAATCATTATTATATAAGGTGTTACCATAGGCTGTACACAGTCTGATGCTAGTATCCATTTCTTCCCTCAGACATCAACGAGTGTTCAACAGGTGATAACCGTTGCCATAAACATGCAGAATGTCACAACACTATTGGAAGCTACACATGCAGGTGCAAGTCATCATACTCAGGGAATGGATACAACTGCTCGCGTAAGCTTAATTTATTCTTGCTTTTTTTGTTGGAACATCACTCTTCTCCAGCACAAAATTTGTTTGGTGAAGTTTTGGCTGGTTAACTCTTGCCTTTGTCAAGCTAAGAAAACTAGTGCTGAAACAATTCCTCCCGTTATTTGATTAATGGTTAAGAGAGCAATTAACCGATTCTTATTTTCGAGATGATTAATTGGTCAAAGCATGTGGGCGCTTCTCGCTCTCTCAGACCAGACAGAACGTACTATTACCAGCATAACGCTGAGCAAAGGCACAAATCACAACATATTTTTCTTAGCACACAGCGCCAGACTGTCTGTGGCACCGGTGCCATGCACCTTAATTGCTTGTACACAAACTTTAGTAGTAGTCTTTCTCTTTGCTTGAGCATGTCCCCTGATGTTCAGTGGGCATACGCTGCTCATGCTAGTGTGTTGTTTTCACTTTTCTGGTCACGGATTCACTAAAATTAAACCACACAGCAAAATACTCGAGCTCTGCACGTGCTTGCAATGTTGCAGGTAAGCTACGGTCTTTTGCTCGAGATGCCCCGTGCCGGGCAGATGTAGTGGGCTTGGCAAAAGTTGAACATGCAACATTCTGTGGAGTTAGTGACCTTCAGTGATGGGATCTGCATGGGAAAGTGGAATCGTTAGATTAATTGATTAATTGTTTGGAAAAGCAAAAGATGAGTCCTTTGCAAAAATCCTGAATAATTTCAGCACTAAATAAAACCCTTCTGACATTGTTACTATTGCAGGAGCATATTTATGTACCGACTGTACAGGGAAGGAGAAGGTGCTAATTGCGCTTCATGTGGTGTGTCTGTTGTGTGAATTGTTACGGTGGAGGTGATTGAGTATGTTGTGTCGAGATAATGGGGTACAGGGATTTTGAATTTTTTTGTGTGTGTGTGTCAATTTGAAAAGAAAGGTGTAAGCAGCAGAGCACATCTCACATGCAAAAAGACAAGAAGCAAAATGAAAATTCCAACAGCAGCTATTGGCCTGTTCATCATTCGATCACTGCCAGCCTGTACAGAAACTGAAGGGGAGAGAGGGAGCGAATAAACCTACAACACTAGTACAAGAATAAGCCCATTCTGTTTCAGGACCTAATCAAGACAAAAGGGGTTGTAAGACATGGCAGCGTCTCCCAGGGTCGTACAAGGAAAGGCAAGATTCCAACTAACTTGAAAGACAGGCTTGCGCCACATTATAAGTGTAACTGCTCATGCACTGTGTCACACACAAAAAACACATGCACCACATCACTCGTGCATCACAGCACATGCATACCTATCTTCTAAGCCACGTCACACATGCACTTATCTCATAGACACCACAACACATACGCCATTTGCATACGCTGAATTGCATGTAAAGTTGGGATGACATAGAAGAGAGGAAAGAGAAAGTTAAATAGAAAATGAAATTTGGTCAAAACATGGTCGCCCTCCGAAGAAACATCAGGACCCAGGAGGCGATTATCAGTTGGCCACACCATTACATCTCGCTGTGAATGATCTGTATCAACAGCAGTACTTGGACTCTGACTTCTCAACCCTGGCTTATGCACACAACCAGCAACATCTAAACATGTTAGAAGCGGTCTACACCATGTCCTTAAGCCTGTTTCATGTAAACAAAAATCGTTTGTTACCAAATTACATCTGTTCCAACAATCACACCGTGAAGTATGACGCACATGTACCACACAGGCGCATTCACATGTTTGTTACCTTCCTTGTATGGTTTTGTTTTTTTCTCCACACCTGCATCCACACCTTCACTCACTTTCTCACTTTTCATGATTACGTGTCATCTACCATAGGTATGTAATCCTTGGTTTTTTTGCGTTTTGTCATTTATTCATCCATTGTAAGCTTCTGATGATAATGGAAGAAAACCAGTTTAAGCTATGTCCATGGAACGTTGTACGTTGTTCTGTGCCTATCTCGGAATAATTACTTTCCTGTCTCATCGTCATTTGTTCAAATAAATGAAAAAATATAAATAACACAAAAATTAAACAAAATTAAATAAAAATAAGTAAAAAGAATGAAAAGAAAAAGAAAATAACAAAATTAAAATTAAAAAATAAACTAAAAATAAAGAAAAAAACAAAAATTAAATTAAAAAATAAATAATATTAAAATAATATTAAAGACTGACAAAGAGCAAGAGGACACAAGTGTGCATGCGTGCGTTACTATCCACATTATACCATATCTAAAGGCTAGAGATGACCATCCGAAATGTCCCCAAATAAATTTTGTGCTGGAGAAGTACGATGTTCTGGCAAAGTAGGTTACACCCAGTGAGATGTCTGTTAAGAATCATTTTTGCTTGGAAGGACACAATACTAAAATTAGCTAACTTGAATGTGGTCAAACAATTTCACTAGACTGAAAACTGGCTCTTCTCTTTATACAGGTGATTTGTGTGCTGATGAAGAAAACAGTTCTGTGTGCCAAGAGGTTAAGGTTCTACGTACCAAAGTTGAAAAGTTGCAGAAGACAATTGACCAGCAGCAATATCAGACAAGCCTTCTTACAAAGGTCATCACTCAATTCTTGACACGAACTGGAAAACTGGACGACCGCCTGACAACTGAGACTACAAGCCTAAGACAAGAAATAATAAATTTAAAACAGGTGAGTACACTAATCTTATGTCAGTAGTAATTTTTTCAGATACTTTTTAACTTTGTTTTAATACTATGACTGTCCATTCAAAAGGCAACAAATACTAGAATTATTCTCAATTGTTCAGCTTAATTCAGAGTAGGCATGTAAATCTGTTCATTTACATATACACTTAAATACCTTTAAAAAATTTTTATTGTCGGAGATCGCTCAACTGAGGCTGTTAATGTTTCACTATAGGAAAACCTATGTTCAGGCATCTTTTCCTGGAAACACTTCACAAAGCGAACCAACTCAAAATTCACTTCATGGCAAGTCACCTACATGAAGAAGAGGAATGACACGTCTTTGCGAGTCAGCTATTCTGGTGCACTGGGTGTCCGTGGTTATTCCTATCGCACTACATACTGCACAGAAGTGGCCATTGAATTCAATGGCAGTGCATGCTCTAACCCAGCCCCCATTTCCAGCAGCTTTGTTCACCAGCAAGACAATGGTAACTACTACACATATTCCTTGGCACCTTCAATAATCACTGGTCATTGTAATGACTTGAGAAATGGCTCAGTGACTGTTACTGTTGTTGTTAGCAATCCATGCAGTAGCAGTAATAATCAGAACTATAACGGTGATAATCCCTCTGGTAAGGCAACTACATATTCCCTTAATGTTGAGGAGTTCTGTCCTTGACAAACATGTCCCGCGCTTTTTTCTTTTCTACTTTTTCATCACTCTTTGTCTATGCCTTGCAATGTTTGCATTACAAGATGGCTAGTGTGGAGTGTCACAATCCAACCAATCAACCACTGAGGTTGGTCTGGCCATTTATCTGTTCTCAACTAGCGTGATTTCTGATTTTTATTGTTTCTCTGACAGAATGCTGTCCATTTTGTTTCTCCAAAGTTTGTGCATAGCTCCGTTTCATTCTCAGGCCTGCTTGTTGAACTTAGTTGAGAACACACAGGAGTTTTAGGAGGGGGAACAAGGGCTTCAGCTGACGGACTATGCCAATGGGCTGAACTTTTAGAGTGAAATTACTGTGCCCAACATCATGGTCATTATGCAATCAATTCCTCAATATATCTTGATCTTCAACATTTTCAGTGATTCTTTCTCCTACCAAGCATAGTTGGTTGGCTCATGAGCCTCTCAGTGAGCAGGGCCCTGACTTACAGAGAAATCTTTTCACACAGCTACAATCTCTCATGAGTAACCAGAAACAGCACGGTCATATTTACTATGACAAGAAAGCAGCAGAGCCGCCAGCCCTCCAACCCGGACAAGTAGTAAGAGTGCAGCCGTTTGGTTATTCAACATCAGTAGACAAAGGCCAGAGTAAAAAGAATGAAAATCCAATATCCTATGAGGTGTGAACAGACCAAGATCAGATCTTGAGGCAAAATTGCCAGCATCTACAGCTGTCACCAGGTAAATGAAGTGTTTTTTGAATATCCTTTCGATAATCCGTCCAACACAGTTGAGCCAAGCAAACCCGGGCGCAATGATTACTTACAGGAAGAAGAAGAGGAGAAAGGGCATGTCAAGGGAGATCAGGACGAATTCCAAGAGAAAACAGTCTCAAGAAGTGCATGGCAGAGTGGTTAGGAGGCCTCAGTTGCTTGGGGAGTATTCCACAATAAATTACAGTTGTGAGTTACCAAAATATTATGTCATGTTTCATTAAATTGTGCCTTCATGTTATAATTTCGTGACTGTCTGAGTTTTGTGATCATTCACTTCCAAGCAAAGAAGTGATAGTTTTAAGCGTTAGCTGTTCACGAGAAGTATCTCAGGTGCTATACCTGACCCAACCGTATATTGGCATAGAGTATCTTGCTCATGTTGTTTTTCAGTATTTCATCTTAATAAAGCTACTTGGTCAACATCAACAATTGTCTGTTGAAAGAGTGTACAAGTGTTTTCACCCAGCTATTAGTCCACATTTTGAACTGTTGTCTTACATCAGGATCTGAGTTATTCTTAAATTAATTGTCAATGGAAATGCAGTGTGGTCAAGTTGCTCTATAAACTCTTTAAAGGGGACAGCAGTTCCCTGGCATTTATCGTCCTGTTCTTTTACTTCCTTGTGTATGCAGTGTTTGAAAGTTTTGTCTGAGAGCAATTAACGTCATTCTAGATGATCAGTTTGGGTTTCTTCCTAATATGTAAACAGTATGGCGACTTTCAACTATCTTGGACACTGGCTTGTGCCTTCATGTGTTTTTTGGACATGCCAAAGGCTTTTGACAAAGTGGACTATTCGCTCCTACTTCAAAAGTTGGGCAGCATTGCTGTTCATAACCGAAACATTGCATGGTTCGGCAACTATCTGACTCAGTGAAGCATCTTGCACTGAAGTGGAAAGTACTCATTCATCTTTCCATTCAATTTCATTGGTTGTACCCCAGGACTTGGTCCTCGGTCCTTTACTCTTTATTCTGTTTACCGCGGTTTGCCTCGTGTTTTAGATGCTTTTGCCATAATGTTTGCCATTGGCACGTTGCAACATGATCGATGATCTGTATTTATAGCAAATCCGAACCTTGCTATCCGCTTCCAAACATATAGATATGAATGAATGAAAGCAATTGTAGAGTACATGCACATGTATTTCAAAGGAATTGAAGACGATGTGTATGTGAAATTGTAGAGCACATATACGTGTAATTCTATAGACCCCAGATATCCTACTTGATCTTCACAAGTCAGGTTTAATTTGTGGCTGTACACATCCTGGTTGTGACACCAGGTTCCGTTGACAACATGCAGTTGTTGGCCTGGGATGCAAAGGTTTAAATTTTAGAGGAGTTTTTCACTGGAGCAAGGACTCCTGCTCTTTCTCCAGGCCATCACTTGACAACCTACAAGTGCACCCGTAATTGTGCAATGTTGGACTAGCTGCACTTGATCTAAGCAGACCCAAACTTAACCGGAAGAGGTCAAGATTTAATTGTCAATGTACATACTATTGATAACATTGACCTGACATCGGAGATAAAAAATAATTCCATGTATGTATATTATAGGGTTGATTATGTAATGACCACATGTAAACAGTCATGAGGATATTAATTTTAGCCCTTGCCATTGTTGTGGGGTACTCAAGCCTGCACTGCTCAATCACTTAGATGGTCCAGTGGATACTTTTAACATTTAAAGTTTGCTAGACAAATTGGTACCGCAGTTTACCACTCCACCACCACATCCACTTAACCCTGACAGTGAAGGCTAAAATGTACTCTTTAATGATTGTCTATATCAATGTATCCGTCATGAGTCATTTAGAGGACTCAAGTAGAAGAAGCCAGGAGAACAAGGCATTCGAATTCGCCAAAACTAAGGAATGACAGCCCCAAATTCGAACAGCTAAAAGATTCCTAACGAAGGACAACACCAAAATTAGATTTTACAGATGGATACTTATAGTTGTTGATCAGCATAGGAGGTAGATGTGTACACTACTTTATCACAGATGTCCCACCTTCCTACAAGAGGCTCCTGACTGCTTACAATGGTTTTCCCATTATGGCGGAAATGACTTTATGTATACCCCGACGGGTTAGAACAAAAAGTTATTTTTTGTTCTCAAAAACACCTTACTTCAGCACAAGCACCTGATCAACTGTCTGGGGCACACACACTATTTACTGAATTGACTAACACTTTGACTAGCGGCAGATATTGCTTGAGTCTGTTGAACCATCGTAAGTTTGAGGAATGATAATATGAAGGAATGCAAATACATGATAGCTGGAGCTGGTGATTGCAGTTTATAGCAGATTGTTCATGGAAATTTTTAACCAGCTTTCAGAAAAACTCATGGCAAGCACAGCAGCATGTAAGCTTATTGCGATGGTTAGACGGTTATTCACTGAGCCATGTTTACACTTCAGAGAATTTGAAAAACAGTCTGGTTGTGCATGTGCAGCTGAGTGAAAATTGTAATAGAGACTCAGACTCCGAAAGGAAATATGACAATGACCAGAGCTAAAATCTACAAATTCCAGAAAGTCGATGGAGAGACACTTGAGCTTTAAGCTGTTTCAGTGATCATCTCCTATTCACGTTGTCTGCAGGGAAAGAATAGAACACCGCTCAAACAGCTGTGGCCGCCCAGCACAGATGCAAGAATTTAAACACCTGTGGTAGTGTTGAAACGATCGGACCAAGTACTTGTTGGCTTGCTCGCTTTATGCTCAGCTCATCAGCAAATCTGGCTTGTATGTTCCTAACGAGCTGTACACATTGTTCATCATAGATCTACACGTGTGCTGTTTAGCCACACGTATGTCTACATGTTAGTTAGTATGGCCAATGGAGTATGGTTCAATTGCAGAGTCACACTTGTTGTATGTGCATAGATTCTCCATGTTTGTTCAAGTGCTAGCGTACACTTCTAATAAAAGTTATGAAAGCCTCCATGGGTATTCTTGTGGGTAAATGTGATGCATTCCACTCTAGAGCACTTGTTAGCTTGATCATTAGTGAAAATGCTCACTCACTAGTTATAGATACGATCATTTCAACACTAGCATGTAGTTCAGCTTTTTGCATGAAAGGTCTAGAAATGAAGTATATTAATTATTTTTTATGTTCACCCGCTGAGCAAAACGTAAATAGGTGCATCTCTGTGTATGATGGTTGAATTTTGTTTAGAGGCCTCACAATGATGACAAAATGCATTCAGCTTGCTATCATATTCCAGCTATTGTAGCCCTTGATGATTAATTATTTATTTCAAACTGCTTCTGTGGATCTGATTTAACTAAGACAGCCTTGCAAGCCTGGCAAGAATCCTGTAAACTGCTGATTCTTGGCCAGTGTTTCATTTGCTTTCCAGACATACATTCAGCCACAGCTGTTTATTTTGCTGAAGTTGAGGCTCAGTCAAATGCTAGAGGAAAATGCATTGACTGCCATTGTACAAGGTGAAAAAACGACTCATTACAGCAATCAATTTATATACCATGCTGTGTTAAAATTTCCAGCCGCAAAAAAATCGGTTTCACACAGTCACACGTATTCAATGTCTGCATAGCATGTGTGCATACTGGTATACAACCATGTGGAGAAAACCATGGTTACATTCATATGGTTGAACAACTTGGAACATTGCAGTTGGAAAACAGGGGTAGACACATACCTGTGGAAAAGAGAAGTCACTTAATCTCCAGGTCTTCAGCAATTCCAGGCTTCAAGGCAAGCAGTGCATTGTGGAGCTTCTTGCCCTCATTTCCTGGGCAAGTCTCCAGCCAGTTGCATATCATATTGTAGCCGTGGCTTGAGGCGTATCCACGGTGTTGCATTGCTCTTCTTAGCATGGCAATTGCCTTGTAACTGACGTCTAAATTGGCTGCAAGCTCATAGCAGTCCATTGCATCACAGAGACAATTGGCGATGAGGAACGCTGCTTTCCTCAGCGGCCAACAGGTCAAGCGGCTGGTCAACAATCAGTAACAGAGAGATGCAAAAAATGCTTTCTCTGATTTGTAGCAGCAGCAGAATGTTTGCTGCTTTGCTGATGTGACAAATAAAATTAAAAAAAAAACACCTCAAGAGAGTTATTTTTTCAGAGATAACGTGCATGATCAACAACCAAACTAGCAAAATCACATTTAGGAATATTTAATATTTAATACCAAAAAAATAACACTCATCTAGTGAGGAAGAAACAATTTCTCCCTCTATGGAAAAATGTCCCAACTAAAACTCATTTCTTAGTTCATGAATTAGCATGAACCAAAGCATAAAAAGTTGTTCTGATTCTAAGTTTACAATTCAGACACTATTAATCGAGAGATTCATGGACAAATTATTAAGGGCTTTGAAGCCTGCAAGTCAGTCTTACAGAGGCCTTTGGCATTCTTCTTCGTCAGCAGGTCCTTCAACCAGAGAACAGAGAAGCAATAATTGTGTCATTTGTGAATCAGTTTTATATCAACTTTTGGGCATTCCAGTACACTAGCAATTGTAGATCAATGATGCTAAAACACCTCAATGTGTCTGATCATGATAAGTCAGCCTATGCACACTAACATGCAAACACCAGACAGCAAATTGTCATGAGAGGTGAAACCTATAGGGCAACCTAGCTCCTTATTCTCAAAATCGTTGTTAGTTACTTATGCATGTTAATCTCACTAGTACTATGGCTAGAAATTCACAAAATATCACATCTGGGTCGTCCAAACAGTTGAAATACAATATGGTTTGATCTTCACTAGTTCACAAATCACAGACAGAGTTTTCATTATTTTGTTGTTTGGAAGTCCAGGGTTCAAAGCCGACTTTTTGTAATAGCTATGGACCAGGATTTCATTCAAAGCGACATAGCATAGCGCTGTGCCTCCTATCAGGTTTCTGCTCCCTTCCTTTGAAATTAACCATGCCAGGGTTAAAATTTGAAGCACCACTGTTGGAGCTTGAGTGACATTAGCTAGCTTTTAACAGGATACCATAGCAATCTAAAAAATTTTGGAGGTGTTGATCCAGTGGGCACATTCAACTCATCATGATTTCGATGATTTGCGTGATTTTTACTCCCTATGATATACACAATTATTCCAAACTTAGGCTCTGATTTCAATGAATTGCAAATCCTTCAAAGTTAGCCATTGGCTGCAATTTGACTCAGGTTTTCCGGTGTCAAGTCAACTGTACAGCAAACATGACAAGAAAATATAGAAGAGCGTGCGCAACCTCAGAAAGAACAGCCGCATGGTCTAATTGAGGAGGTTGGGCAACCTGTGACCAATCACTCACGAGTGAGCTTCTGCGCAATTTGGGAGTCATTTGTCACAATAACAAAAAGAGGTTGGGATTTCGTCACGCGAACTGTCACGAGACGGAATCATGGCAATGCATACAGAAGTTCCACAACGGATGACTAAGCCCGCGGTGCAAGGTGCATAGTTATCATGTGATCAACTCAAACCCACTCGTCGACCGCTTACCAATCAGGGGCCCTTGACTCAACATTCTGAAACAGCTGACACATTCAGATCTTCCACTAACAAGACACACGTCCAGACCTTGACACAGCGAGATGTGCCATGACTTTTATGCGGGGCTGAAAATATTTCTGATTATAATTAAGGAATAAGTACCACCAGGGGCAATTTGTTCTGCTAAACTTCCTACAAGAAGTGTAAGCATGCCTCTCCTGTAGCTATCCCATTTTCACATTTCAGCAATCTCTCAAGATGCGTATCTAAGGCCTGCAAAGGCATCCCAAGCCCAGGACCAAGGAAATCTTTCCAAGAGAGATTGACGTTGGCACGCATATGAAAACTGCAGGCATGGGCTAGCTACGGGACAGGCATGGTCTTATGGTCAGTGCTAGCTAGCCTGTCTCTATACACAGACAGACTGACAATCTCGCTGGAGAAATGTACGCTATATGCTTTTATGGAGAATATGTCGGTACTCTGTATGTGTAACACTCACAAATACACAGACACACATGACCAAAAATCGCCTGAGGAACCCATCACCTGTCCCTGGTGGGCCAATCAAGAGAGATAAACATTCTACTTCAGAAGATGAATAGCAGACAATTTCATTGTAGTACATGTACCTAGATGCCAGTAGAAATAAACTAGAAAGGGTGTAAAAACAGCATTTCATAACAGGTAAACATTCCCTCCACCAGTCCGTCAACCCCAATGCTAAGAATACCCCTCTTCATGAATGAGGGAACTAAATAGGATCACTCATTATTTTAGATATTATTTGCATTAAGGAGGCCCAAAACACTTTCAGAGAGTTGCAGCTTGCTACCAAAGGATGGATGCTGTATTTCTAAATAACTTTTCCCTCCAGAAGCAGCTTGCCTGCAACAGAAAGACAAGTGCATATTGCAACATGGGACACTTACCACCACTTAGTAATTCTTCCTTGTGTGGTTGGGCAATGGTGACTTTGCTGACAGCAATGAGAGCATGGAAAAGCCTCGGACCACAGCTTGTTTGACGACCCTCTGGCTGGCCATGCCACCCATGTGCAGCATCTCACAGCAGGTGTGTGGCATATAGTCTGCATCGGTCTTTTCCTCAACTAGCACAAGGGCCTCTTCAGCTACGTCCAGCTCCACAGCGAGCTGTATGTATGTCATTCTTCCTGTGATGAGTGAAGAAATCTCTGCCAGCACAGGCACCTCACCCCTTGGACGTAAGGCTGAACTGAAAACAACACAAAAAGATAACAAAGCCTTTTATTTAGTTTTTCAAGGGCAATGTAGGTCCCAAAACAAGCCAAAAAGATGGTTTCTTAGGGCCAGGACAGCCTCCTTTTGCCAGAGCTGTTAATGTATGTAGTATCCAGAATTACAGATGAAAAGATCATCTTCTCTTGTCAGAGGAAGATTTGCAACTGTTGCCATGTTTTTCTTTTATATACTTGCACTTCGTCATCAGACAACTAGATATGCAAGAGTTGTACCATTCAATGGGCACCAGACTGCCTAAAGTTCTGCTCTTTGAGGGCACAACTGCAGCTGAAAGTTCTGTGGATCACAATGAAACGTTGAATGCAAACACTTTGACAAATGATATAAGGAAGCCTTTGGGACAACTCTATCAAAGATACAAGAACCTCTTCATGGCTGGGCGAACAATTACATGCACATGTACTGATTATCTCCTCCACTTTCACTAGCCAAATAAACACACCCAGACTTGAACCTGCGACACCAACACCTAGCTGAATGAATGTCACATGCGAACAGCTAGAAATGGCAAATTGCTCAACAGTATACATGTGATTTCATACAGCTAGGTGTTGGCACCACAGGTTGGAGTCCAGCCAATTGGTTGGCAAAAGTGGAAAAAATGATTAATCACTTTATCAAGGCCTGCCAACATATGGTCACAGATATCGGGGCAATGTTTTGACTAGGCACTTAGTTACAGCACATTTAATTCTGCTGTAAACAGATTAAGCCAGTAGCAAGTGAAACAATGATTAGTTAGACATACGATGCCATCAGTTCATCTGAGCCTATTCTGGTCCATAATCCAGTGCATTGCTTTATTGCCACTCAGACTGACATTTTCCCTCCTACCAAGAGTGAATGGGTTTCCATTAACTGTTTATTATTTCGTTATTATTTCACCATCCCAATATATTGACACACTACT